>APFE031436637.1:25663-83285 GCA_000404065.3 Pinus taeda | reverse complement strand
TCATTTCATTGTAAACCCGGGGATCTTGTAAAAATTTCAAAGTGTGTGTGCACTGTATATGCTAGAAATTAACTTTCAATTTAGATCAATCTAAGTATGAAACCCAATAACGACAAACCAAATTCACCTATTCTAATTCAAAAATCAATTCAAAATAAATTATAGTACAATTATAGTACAACGCTCGGAATTGAAATCTTAATATATCATACTTGCAGGAATTGAAATCTTAATTTACCACACTTGTAGGAATTGAAAAGAACACCACTCCTTCAGAAATGAAATCTTAAACTACGACACTTGCAGGAATTGAAATTGCATGAAATGAAATCTACTCTAAGGGATCATGTGTGCATTATCAAATCAGGATCCTATGAAATGAATAATCAAAACCACATGAAATGAAATGAAAGCAAAAAAAAGCATTCTTAACCTCTCATATAGGAAAATATATGAAAACACTAAATCTTAATCTATGAAAGCAATAAATCTTAATCTATGAAAAACAATAAATCTCACACATTATAGGTGGCCAATCCAAAAGCATGAGGGGTGGCAAGTTGAGAGGCTTCCAATGCAAACATTAACAGAAAGAAGTGAACATCACTCATGAGCATGGTGCTAAATGTAAATTCCATTCAAAACATGAGTAATCTTAACTTTCCACCTGAGTATCTCCAACTTTACACATGTCTTCGAAAGGAGGAGGCTCTCCTATTTATACAAAAACATAATAAGCTACCTCATTAATGGAGGTCCATTATTCTCTCCCTAGATCCCTAGAAAATATCATAGAGTTACAACTCAAATAGGTAATGATGAGACACATATCCTCTTTGACCTTTATCCAAATCTTCTTCCATATCTTGAAGGGAATTCGAATTTGAGCATTCGAGGCCACATAAGGGTGCCTTGGAAGCTTCTAAATGACCTACATATTTCATGAAACTCAAGCCAGTTTTAAGTATTAGCAAGTATGTTTCGCTTTTCTAAGTTTTAACCATCTAATTCACTTATAAAACTAGAAATCATTAACTTTTGGAAAACACAAATGGAACCCATATAATTATAAAAACGTCAACTAATGAAAGGTTATATGGTCATGGAGTTGCGACATGTGACAGAAATGGTGGCGATAAAGGTGAAAGTGGATGATATTTTGAAAACATTTTGGAGACTATACACTAAGCAACCATGCCTATGCATCTTCTAACTTCTTCATCCCTCCATCGAATGTAGGCCGCTCGACTTACTTAAACTCCTCAAGCAAGTACTCACCCCTCCTATAAGGATGATGATGGTGATGATTGTGATGATTGTTGATGATTCCCATACATACCAGTCCTCCTATCAATTTTATCCAGTTATCTGCCACCTCTGACTTTATCCCCTTTATCTGACCTATATCCAAACCGAGACCTGCTAGCATAGGCTCCATTAGTTTTATTTTCCTACTCTTGATTAGTCCTTAATTGCCTCTATCTCTACAAATCTGACAAGCTCTAAAGAATCACTACATTGACCTCTACCTTCTTCTCTTGATCCCTTGCAAGTATTTCTTGAGCCTAAATGAACCTATCATTGTTTTCTTTGCAACTTCTGATCTCTTCCCTTGAACTCCTAAATGTATATGCTATACCAGGAGAATACTCTCCTCCTTTTTTCCCAACTAATCTGTAGGGAGAGTCACATGAAACACAATGTACAATTTTTCTCATCATCTTTTCTTTTCTTCTTCCTACAAGTGTACCATGTTAGATAGAACAAATAGATACCAAAATCAAATCCATAATTCAATGATGTTCAATGGAGGCTTATCTCATCTGCAAGATCAATCCATATTAGCATGATACATATATCATTATAATCATATCAATAAAACAACATCATACATGATCGTACCAATTGTACACCATGAACCCATGCATGACAATCATAACCATGATATCATTAGACTCTACCCAAAGAGAGCGTAACTCACTCTAATACTACCCCTTAACCCCCCTCCTCCCACACTTACCCACTTTCACCAATTTCTCAAGGTAAACATGAGATGAGGGTCACTATGATAAGACTTAACCTCCTATATGACCTTTGGGAAATGGAGTCAAAAACTTGATACTTTACTGACATCCCTCATATACTACAGGATCTCGAGGAGAAACCCAACCCCTCCAGGAGTCCAACCCCTGATATAACTCTATTTTCACTGATCTAGAGCCTCAACGGATCCCTTGCCAAGGCATGAAAGTGACTGTAAGCATCTAGGCACCCCCATAGGCCTACCTACCATCTAATGTGGATTTTTCCAGTCAGTTCTATGTCAGTGAAAAACCAACCAAGTTAGGGACTTCCACGTACCACCCGACCATAGATTGGGATGAACCAAATCTTCCTTTTAGCTATCACCCCTATGCCATATTCCAAGCATGAATGTGGGATATCTTGGGATAAACCAATCCATAAAAAACTAAGGGAATCCAATGGTTAAACCACCTCCACTCTCATCATACCGTGATCTCACCTAAACCGATCCCAACATCACAAAAACAAGACGAGCTTGGATGCCTCAGAATTCCTTCACCATCCCTTAAGGATTTTTCCTGTCTCTACCCACCTGTTAGGGCATCCCGGAGAAAACCACCTCCACCCCACCCTTGGGATGTTCTTGAGACCACATCACCCAAATCCAAAATCTTCTAGCAATCCAAATTTCAGCCGAGAAAGAATCCCATCACATAATGGTTATTCAGAAATGTAAAGGCAAGGCTAAAACCATTATCAAAGTCTGGTAAAATCCATGCGACTGAAAACAAAGAAACCAAAGTACACACATGCATATCCCATGCATGCCAAAGATAGCAAGGAAATCATAGATGTTATTTATTACTTGCAAGTATTCCTGCTGAAGTTCCCTGATCCAACCTTTCCTTTCTTGATTGTTACTTCCCTTTTCCTTCCTTTACTTTCCTTATCCTTCCTTTTATTTCTTACTTTCCTTCTCCTCTTGGTGCTCTTCTCGTCTCTAAGACTAATTCCATAATGAAACTGACCAAAATATACCAACTGATTCTATAATTTCATTTTATTCTTGATGCCTCTTATTTCTTCATTTTTCCATTATTTTCCTTCATTTTTCCTCCTCACATGCAACCTATGGGCTTTTGCCTCTCTTTTCTCCTAATTTCCTTTATTTTCATAAAAAAATATGCCAATTAATGCCTCTTTGACTTATCAAAGCCTTTGACATTGCCTTTTCCAATTTCCCCTTAGCCATAAACACAACAACTGGTGCCCACTATGATATTTTGCCTACCATTTAGATTGGAATAAGTGTCCCATGACCTTGGTCTTATTTTTCCTTTATTAACTTTTATTACATGAAATATTGACCTAGGGTTGTTACTTAAGGGTACCTAGAAGACCCGTGAGAGAAGAGGAACTCCTGCAAGATGAAGGGCAATGGATCATTCTTGTCTAGTTGAGTAAGATGCCTTGGAAAGTGGTGGCACTACATGAGGGCCTGCAGGTGTAGATAAGGGTGTGCATTACTTGGGTGCAAGCTGATCATGAATGCGAGCCTATGGTTAGAGTTTATTAGGTTTGGCACCTTGGCTGTGTGAGGGCCTGGAAGGGCACCTAGAAGACCCATGAGGGAAGCCAAACTCTTTGAAGATGCAGGACTCTGGAACATTCCTATCTAGATAAATAATATGCCCTAGAAGGTGATGGCACAACCTAAGGGACTATAGGTACAGAGAAGGGTGTGTACCATGTTATGTAGAATTCTTCTTGAATGTGTACGAAAATAAACTACTTTAGGTTGTGGATGACAAATAGCCCTAAAAATAAAAATGGTTGTTAAATAATGTAGATCTGCAGCAAATGATAGAAACAAAACTTGCCAAAGCCTTGATCTATGCCACATATATAGTTAAACAACAAAATGGAATAGTAAAGTAAGTGCAAATAACTCCAATAATCCAATGGAAACCATATATATAAAGAATATATTTTATTAAACAACACCTATGAAGGGAACAAACATTGTTACCAGTCCCCCTCTATGGGATGGGTTCTTGGCTATCCTCAACATCTACAACTTTTGTAGAGTCTCTCTCCTCTATAATGTGTAAAACACAACAACCAAAATGTTTGAGCTCAATGAGAACTCAAATGGAAGAGAAAATGGTGTGCGATAATGATAATAATCAGAGTTACAACAGTGAGTGCAACAACGAAATAGTCAAAAGTGAAGAATGAATGTAAAACCCTTCTATTTATAACGAAATATTAGATTATCTTCAAATAATGAAAAATAATAAAATATTACTAACTCCATTCTAGAATTAACCTTTTGGAATACTTTATTATATTTGGTTAGGAGGGAAAAAGTATTTAAACTTTTATTTAGAAATAATAAATAAATAAATGATTTATTTATCATCTCAAAAAATATGGTTAAGGAAAGTAAACATAATTATTATTATTATTCCTAAGGGATTTGGTCAAAACTTGACAAGGAAAAATTACTTAAAACAATGTTTAATTAATATTCCTAAAAAATAATTAAATAAATAGTTATTTATTTAATTATTCTTCATAGTTTTAACTATAAATGACTTAAAAAATGTGGTTTATTAACTAATTTCTCATAGTGAAAGCAATTTTACTATGCTAAAATTGACCCTACATGGTGTACTTTGATCCATCTAGTAAATTATGGATAGATGATCATTTTTTTGTGATAACAGATTTCCCCCCAACGTATGAGTGTTAGGAGAAAAACATATGACTGAAGTATGTTGTAAGGACACAATCACTAGACAACAAAGTGGAGTCAGAGAGAGAGAGACAGAGAGCGACCAATGGAGCTAAAGCCAAAGAGGATAGTGACAGAGAAGGGGAGGCCAATGCAAGTCTCCTTTTATGTTGTGGTACCGGATCTCAGTGAGGCGGGGGAGACATACCTATACCTGTCGAGATAACTTAGTACAAAAATAATAATGCACCCAGGAAAATGAAGCTGAGAACTAAAGTACATGTTGAATGGTACATGACATGCTGGCATAAATTAGCCAAAACAAAATACAATGTGTCACATATACATAATGCACCTAGAAAATCATGAGTTAGGATTGAATACAATAACATCTAAGTACATGAGATATAATGGTCCTTCCCTCAATAAATGGGTGGGAGGGAGGGTATAACAACCAAAGAAGCTCTGCTGAACAAGAAAGGGCTCTACAAAACTGAATGGATCATCGGTAGGAGACATGCATGTCATGAGTGTTGCAAGTGGTAGGAACTAAACCCATCAAATCTAGGAACTACATCTGAGGCTGTAGCATAATATGAAGGAATCCAGGCACGTGGGGGGCTACCTGAAGGGCCACCTCCTCATGAGGTCCAAAACATCTCACGCACACCTAGGAATCACTGATACAATCTGCTACATCACTTGACCATAATTTGTATGAATCAGGAACATGAAAAAACCATGTCAAAGGGAAATGGTGATTCCCTTTTATTGATATGAGGAACCGAATAAGAGTGGCATATGGAACCAAGATACACCACCCTCTAGGTCGTTCATTTGGAATATATGTGTTGATGTCGATGGAATAGGGCCCACCATAGGTGAGACAATGAGGATCCTTAACTAAGGCATGAGGGAAAATAGTAATGTGACTGATGGAATCACACCAGGGAAAATGGAGAAAATGGGACTGAGGGATAAACAAACAACTTCCCTTGTTAGAGCATAAAGTGAATGTTTAACTTGGCAATGATTGACTCAACTCTGAAGGGGATGGTGGAGAGTACGACTGAAGGACAAAATGGGCAACATGGGATGAATGGTATGAAAATATGGATGGAATAATGTGACATGATACAATGGGATGTGAAACAGACTCCATGGATGCAAGGGTGAATCATCGCGGATGCTCTAAAGAAGGGTGACTTGATGACACTGCCACACAGAATAGGCTCAGTGGGGACCATGAAGACATGAGAAAGCGATGTTTACTCATGAAGAAAATGAACATGTGAGATGACAAGCATTAAGGGGAGGTGGTCCCCAAGATACAAGCGTCACATATGAAGAAATTTGATTTTAAGAGGAGACGAAGTCACCCTTCTTGGAAAAATGGCTTTGGGGTTGATCTGAATTTTGAGCAAACTTGTTAATGCTATCCAAGCTCCCTTATCAATATAAAAACAATGTGTTTAGGATCGTCTCAAATTGACCAAAATGTGAGGAATTATGTGTCAAGTGTTGAGTTTATTTTATGAGAAATTTATGAGGTTAATTACTTGTTTAAAACACATATACAACAAGTAAATTGCAGAGAAATAAAACACAGCAAACTCATAACATAAAGCCGATAAAGGAGTTCACCCCTCCTAGGCTACATCTCCTTGGACCTGCTTCAATGGATAGGCCCTCTTTGGATTAATGGGAAATTCTCTAATTACATGCACCTGCAGTGCTCCAATGGCTTTGCAACCTACTCCATTGGATTCAGAAGACCCAAAAACCCCAAAAATGATTATCCAGGCTCTGCAATTGGACTTCAGTTGATCTAGGCTTGACCTCCTCTCCTTGTGGCCCTAGGCTTCCTTAAACTTCAACGTAGAAAAATAACGTACATAAGTACCTTTCTACCTCTGCAAACTATTCCATTGTGTTAAGAAAATCCAAATCATCTAGGAATGACTCTTTCTGAGCCAAAATTGGTCGAAAATTGAAGAAGTTATGGTCTCTTCAATTTTCCCTAGGAAAACCCCACCAAATTTGGAGAAACTCCAATTAACCCCACCAAAATTGGCGCAATGCCAGATTTGTCAGACACGCCAAATTGTCGCCTACTTAATCCACACTTAATTAATGTTTAGTAATAGCTGTATTAATGTTAATCCCACTTAGCACATTAAACTCACACGGTTAGTGTTAGCATCGGCCTTTGGTTATGAGGTTGGTCACATGCAGAGGGGGATGGCCCTCTCTTTCCCCAACTCGTCAGTGCTTAAACTTTAAATAGTCATTCAACCACATATACATTAAGAATTGTGGTGCGGCATAGTGGTAATATGTGGGTCTTATGTAAATGAGGTCACGGGTTCGATTCCGCCGACCTTCCAAATAATTTTACCTAACCTTTGAGGGGGCACAAGGCAGCCTCTGGGCTTGCCAAATGTCAGCCTCTCATTGGTCCTCCCAAATTCCTTTGAAAAATTACAAGCTAACATTTGTTACAACTTGATTGAGTCACCTGTGGGAATATTTCAAGGAATATTCCTTGGAATATTCTTTCTATTAAATGGGTTGTACGGATGCCTAGTCAGCATCGTAGTCACCCTATACCCAAAATTTTGCCTATTTGACAAAGCGAACATAAGTCTCTATCTTTCTCATATGAATTTTGTTTAGAGTGAAACGAGTTGCATTGGGATCTTATCACCGAGATGGATGCAGTCATTTAGATTTTCAGTGATTCTGAGCAGTTTGATTTTTGAGCAAATTTTTGCCCCTAATCCAGATTCTGATCACTCCTTCCCACTAACAGGATTTTGGACCCACAAAAGCTGGTTATCTGATGTGAGTCGAATACTCTTGTCCTTCCCAATTTCTATCAATTGATTCTACTTGGAAAAATCTCCATGACAACCATTTGGGTTCACTAACATGCCTTGCCTTGCAAATGGCTTAGTACTTCAACCAATGTTCTCCTTTTGTTGCTAACCCAATCCAAAACTTGTTTTTTTCTTATTGATTAAACACCCTGTTGTACCAAAGCGATCCCTCGGTTCTTGGAAAGTTGACTGACGACCTTCCCACTGAGAATCATGTTCCTCCTTTGCAACACATGCATTCAATGCAAGATTCTCCTTGGAAACCACTTTTCCAAGTTAAGCCCATCTGAGTGAACTACAATGATGAGTTCCAATATCAGTAATAACAAGAAAACAAATGACCATTCTTTTACCTCCACGATTCCAAATTCAAAATCTAGAAGAATGCATTCGCCATCTCTTTCGCTTCTTGGTGTCAACACATTAAATGGTCTACAATGGCTACAATTATTTTTGGCATTTTTTTCCACTTTCTCTTCTTGATTCCATCATCCTCCAGTATTAACATCCTACTCATGTCATGATTTGAGAATGGAGGCTAATCATGAGCCTCTTGCTCAAGCGTGGACCTTCCAAAATCCCGCGACATCTTGTCACAAGAAACACCATTAACCTTGAAAATCACTCATGGAAGAATATAATTTGACGACCTCTTCCTTTTTCTTCTTCAAAGAAACAAATGTCACATCATCTGAACATCGCCATGTACCCTTACATCTTGGTGTATAAACCATCGACTAAACACAAGTCGACAAAATGTGCTTCTTCAAACAACTGACTTTCAAGCCAAGCAAAAGAAAGTACAACAACTTGACAATTTACAACAAGAATTCCACATTCTCATGAAACAACTTGTCACATCTCCCTTTCATCTTTGGAGACAAAATCAACTCTTCTAAGTCCATATAACATACATGTAACAATCAATCGACCACACAAGCTGACACTCATGCATGTGTAAATGATCACCATTCTCAAGTTGAAAACATACATGTTAGCAAAGAAATCAACCAACACAAGTCAATCACTCATGCATGTTCAAGAACAATGAAACTATTAAAAATTCCACTGCTCACACACACAAACTCTTATGCATGTATAACAATTCTCAACTCTCTCACAAGTACAATCACAAGTACAACAACCTCATTGGTATGTATGAGTACTTAAAGAACTTATATGACCAAATTTTCTGCAACAAAGTGAGTCAACATACTCCACTTTCGAACACCTTGCTGGCGTAAACAAGCAAGTTCAAGAATTCAACATGCATGCAAATTTGTAGTTGCAAATTTCCATCTTTGCTACATCTAAGTGAGTCAACATAACTCTACTTTTCTAACATCTTGCTTCATGCAATATGCAGCATTCTTTCACGAGGAAAGAAATGCATCCAAATAACAAGGAAATGCATCAATAAGGAAAGATTTGCATCAATTATCAAAAGAAATGCAAGGCCTTAATTGGTTAAGAAATCTAACCATCTCTTTCCAAACCATTTCAATGGAGCTTCTTTCTGCTGCACTTCATCATGTGTATCATCCTGACCCACATCAATTATGGAATCCTCTTTTCCATTCTTGCCAAAATCTATCTCCACCTTCTTCAAATGTCATGGATGACTAATTGGATGCAAATTCCAACCTTGTCTACAATATGGCCCTGCTTATGGCAATGAGTGCAAAATAATTGCATCTTCCTTTCAACATGGTTTCCATTATCCAATGGACCTTTGGCTTTCTATCTCTTTTGTTTTGAAATTTTCCTATTTATGGCTATCCTCTTCCAACACCTCAAAATAGTATGCTTATTCAAACCACAAATGGAACATGTAAATTTTCTCCAAATCTTATGTGAATATTTACCATGTTTATCATAATCAAAATAAACTTGATTAAAGGAATATTTATACATTGCACATTCACCTTTGTCGCGTTCTTGAAGAGGTGAATTGATGAGGTAGTGGCTCTCTTCATAATACCAACAATGATTTCAATGACCTTAGAGCTTTCAACGTCCTCTTGTTTGCCATTTCCACTAGTTGCATGCTTATGAGCATCTTCTTGCAAAGTGGATATAAATTTTTTGCATTCCTCATGTACACAAGCTTCACAAGCTTGAGTTAATGAACATGTAATGAAAGTCCTTCTTGGAACACCTTCATGTGCCTCCTTGGCTTTTGATCATTCTCCATCTTTTTGTCCATAACCAAGACCCAAATACCTAGCCTTTCCTCAACAACAATTGGCTCAATTATGCCTTGTGCATGTTTGCCTAACCCTTTACCTTCATAGCCCATCTTCATCAATAATTTGGACTCTATTCCTCTAATGTGTCTTTCAGAATTACCAAAACATTCATTTTGAGAGGAAATTGAAGATAATGTTGAATTACATACGTCATTTTCATGCACATACTTGGCTAGGGTTTACTTGACATCATGGAGTTGAATCGCATCTCATGCATTTTTTCAAGAAGCTCTTGCTTCTCCTCCTTCATGGCCATCAACGCCTCTTGAATTATAGTGTTCTCTTTCCTATCTTCATTCATCTCTTGCACCATATCTCTCATGTTGATAAGCTCTTGCAACATCTCTAAATCAAAGAGTCTTGCTAAGGAAGATGGATTAGAAACATCACTTGTTGAAGCTAACATCACACTTGTAATGCATCAAAAAGGTTCAATTTTTTTTTTTTTAAATCTCAACAAAGAAGCATCTCATACCATCTCCTTTCTTGAGCTTACACACATAAACTTGAACACAGTTAAATTATCCTTGCACAAATATAAAACCAATAGCTAATTTTCTAGCTCACCTTAGCAAACCATCTCAGGGTTAAAATGAGCTAACATTGCTTTGATACCAATTTCATTTGAAAGTTGGGAAAACTTGTTAATACAATTCAAGCTCCCTCATCGGTATAAAAAAAATGTGTTTAGGATCGTCTCAAATTAACCAAAATGTGAGGAATTGTGTGTCAAGTGCTCAATGTCTTTTATGAGAAATTTATGAGGTTAATTAGTTGTTTAAAATAAATATAAAACAAGTAAATTGTAGAGAAATCAAACATAGAAAACTCATAACACAAAGTTGATAAAGGATTTCACCCCTCCTGGGCTACATCTCCTTGGACCTACTTCAATGGCTAGGCCGTCTTTGGATTAATGGTCAATTATATGATTACATGTGTTAGTTGCAGTCTTCGCACCCTGTCACCAGGGATCAACATAAGCTCTTACTATTTTTGGTTTTGGCTAGATGTTTTGCACATGATATTCAGCACAAAACATGTCACGATTGTGTTCATTAGGATCAGCTTGGAAAGAGCTTTCCAATGGTATATCACACTCCCGTAACCAGCTCCCCAATTAGAAGATATGATCAAAATGAATGATTGATTCTTGGTTATGCATGTTTTGAGGTCAGTTGCTGCACACAGGGACAAGTTTACAACAAAATCAGTTTGAAAATGAATTTTTCAAAAGTGGAAGAGGCTTTTTTCCATCACATACAAAATAACAAAATTCTCTTTTAGTTTATTCACAGGGGTCGTGAATTTGAATATGTGACTAGATCTTTACAGCTCATTTTGACAGATTTAAGTTTTTAATGATTTTCTATTTTAGAGATGATTTTGTGGCATAGATTCCAAGCAACTGGAAACAGATTTGGAAAATTTGAGAGAGGTATTTTCTCCAACATGACCTTATCTACAAAAACCTCTTTCAGTTTTGTAACAGGTGCTATGGTTTAAGAGATACGAATTCATCTTCAACACCTATTTTCAGAAATTTAGTCCAAGTTTAATGTAACTGGTTCTATTTTGAAAAAGATGGCTGAAATCAATTCCCTTAGTACAGGGATAAGTAGAGGTATATATTTTATGAATTTCATAGTGTAGAGGTTCAATTTTGGTAGCAGAGAGGCTGCTTGGCATTATGTAAAATTTTCCTGAATATCATTTTAATAAAGCAGTTTTTTGCCATTTGGACCTGGGATCCATCATGGTATTATTGTTCAATATGTTTTTCATGTAATTCACTTACACATTATGTTTTTTATGCTTTGTTTCAGCATTATCTAAATGATATGTTAGGAATTCATTCGTAATGATGCTCCTTTCATGATGATTTTGATGTTAGTTGTAATGGTTGTCTTAGCAGAATTCATCCTTTGCTAGATGCTCTATTGAGCAACCTCGTTATTCTCTTTCATCTAAAGTTGCTGCTACAAATACATCCTTTGTTTGATGCCTTTAGGGAAGAGGGATTTCTCCCCTATGCTACTCACATTCACAATATTTATCTGGCTGAACATGGTACTTAATTTTCCCCAAGTTTGCCAGCAGAAACTGGCATCGACTCCATAGTCTAAAATCATCTTTTCTCTTGCTATTTCGACCCAAAACCTTTCAAACAAATCCCCGCACTCCATACCTAGCCTAAAATCTAATTTCAATTTAGTCATCTCAAGCCCTAGTTGCCAATATCCTAATTGAGATTGACAAGGAGAGAGCCCCCTCCCGACCTAGTAGAGCTAGCTACCAGGTTAAGCGTGGTTTGATGTTACCCTAGACCTGCCTTCCTTCTGCCCGAGCTAGATCCAGGCCCTAACATAGTGGCGACCATACTGGGGAAGAGCTGACAGATCATCTCTGGGAAAGATAATTCAAGTTGCAGATCTGATTGCTGATAGTGGATAGCAGTCAAACACATATGAAGGCTGAAAAATTCACCTAGTGAATCCAATTCAATCCAGAGATTCTAGTGCTCACTGATCCGTTCATGCACAAAAATAAAATGGTATGCTATGTGGCAAACCTTATGTTTTGTGAAGTTTTAAAAGAAGTTAGAGATCAGTTAGTGGATATTGAAATTGACGAAGTATTTTTCATTACCGTGCTTCAATGTTTGAGATCTTTGAAGTTTCCTCCTAAAGCTAAAACTAATTTCTTTGAGTTAGTTGTTGAAAATTTTGAGAAGGAGATTCAGTATTTAAATGATCAGATCCAATCATATGAATTTTGAGATCCCAAAAAGTTCTTGGAAACTCTCCCTCCTTCAAAACAAGAAACAATAGAAATGTCCGTGGATGTTTGCATTGTCAATTTGCAATTGGAGGTCTGCATTGAAGAGTTAGGGCAGCAAACAGAGTATGGTTTCTTTGATCCTATTGTCGCATATATGGAGTATTTTTTCAGTTTGAATGATAAGTCAGATTATCTTTCACACAGCCAAATTCAGTTTGTGTATGGATGGTTGTCAGCATTTTCAATTGTGTCCTGGTTCGGGCACTTCCAAGCAGCATCCTTGTCACAATTACTTGATTGGTTGATTTGGCATTACAACGTTACTTGATCTATCAATTTTGCAGCAAATTAGGTTAGATTCGTACATAAATAAGCTGCATGAGGTAGCATTTCAGTTTTCAGTATTTGTTTATGTACAGGCTGCAGTATGTATATGTTTTTGGATAGGTATGAGTTGTTTTGGGTTTGCAGTCGTTTAACCGTATTGCCCAGTGGATGAGGCACTTGGTCTGCGGTGTTCTTGACACCTCCAAGGAGCTTCCATCCCCAATAAGGCCAATGTTAGTTCCAATCTTCGCAGCCTGTCAAGAGGGATCAACATGACCTCTTACTATTTTTGGTTTTGGTTAGATTTTTTGCACATGATATTCAGCACAAAACATGTCACAAGTGTGTTCATCAAGATCAACTCGGAAAGAGATTTCCAACAGTGTATCACACTCCCATAACTGGCTCCCGGATTAGAAGATGTGATTGAAATGAATGATTGATTCTTGGTTATGCATGTTTTGAGGTCAATTGCTGCACACAGGGACAAGTTTACAACAAAATCAGTTTGGACATGAATTTTACAAAAGTGGAAGGCATTTTTGTCCATCACATACCAAATAACAAAAACCTCTTTTAGTTTATTCCCAGGTGTCGTGAATTTGAATATGTGACTAGATCTTTACAGCTCATTTTGACATATTTAAGTTTTTAATGATTTTATGTTTTAGAGATGATTTTGTGGCACAGATTCCAAGAAACTGGAAATGAATTTCCAAATTTTGAGAGCGGTTTTTCTCCAACATGAAATTATATACAAAAACCTCTTTCAATTTTGTAACAGGTGCTATGGTTTAGGAGATACGAGTTCATCTTCAACACCTATTTTCAGAAATTCGGTCCAAGTTTAATGTAACTGATTCTATTTTGAAAAAGATGGTTGAGCTCAATTCCCTTAGTACAGGGATGAGAAAATGTATATATTTTATGAATTTCATAGTGTATAGGTTTGATTTTGGTAGCAAAGAGGCTGCTTGGCATTATGTAAAATTTTCCTGAATATCATTTTAATAACACAGTTTTCTGCCCTTTAGACCTGGGATCCATCATGGTATTATTGTTCAGCATGTTTTTCATGTAATTCACTTACACATTATGTTTTTTACTTTGTTTTAACATTATATAAATGATATTTTAGGATTTCATCTGTAATGATGCTCCTTTCATGATGATTTTGCTATTAGTTGTAATGGTTGTCTTAGCAAAATTCATCCTTTGCTAGATGCTCTGTTGAGCAACCTAGTTATTCTCTTTCATATAAAGTTGTTGCTGCAGATCCATCCTTTGTTTGATGCCTGCAAGGCAGCGAGCTTTCTCCCATATGCTACACACATTCACAATCTTTATCTGGCTGAACATGGTACTTAATTTGCCCCAAGTTTGCCGGCAAAAACTGGCATCGACTCCATAGTCCAAAATCATCCTTTCTCTTGTTGTTTCGACCCAAAACCTTTCAAAAAAATTCCCACACTCCATACCTAGCCTAAAATCTAATTTAAATTCAGTCATGTCAAGCCCTAGTTGCCAATATCCTAATTGGGATTGATAAGGATAAAGCTTTCTCCCGACCTGGTAGGGCTAGCTACCAGGTTAAGCGTGCTTTGATGTTACCCTAGACCTACCTTCCTTCAGCCTGAGGTAGATCCAGGCCCTAACTACATGCACCTACAATGTTCCAATGGATTTTCAACCTACTCCGTTAGATTCATAAGACCCAAGAACCCCAAAAATGACTATCCAAGCTCTACAATTGGACCTCAGATGATCTAGGCTTGACCTCCTCTCATGGTGGCCCTAGGCTTCCTTAAGTACCTTTCTACCTTTGAAAACTATTCCATTGTGTTTAGAACATCCAGATCATCTAGGAATGACTCTTTCTGAGAAAAAATTGGTTGAAAATTGAAGAAGTTATGGTCTCTTCAGTTTTCCCTAGGAAAACTCCAAATCTGGAGAAACTCGAGTTAACCCTGCCAAAATTGGCGCAATGTCAAAATTTTCGAACCTATCGAACTACCACCAACTTAATCCACACTTAATTAATGGTTAATCATGGTTGGATTAATGTTAATCCCACTTAACACATTAAACTCACGCGGTTAGTGTTAGCACCGACCTTTGGTTATGAGGTTGATCACATGGGGAGGGGGCTAGCCCTCTCTTTCCCCAACTCGTCGGCGCTTAAAATTTAAATAGCCATTAAACCAAATATAGGTTAAGACTTGTGCTGTGGCATAGTGGTAAGGCCTGGGGCTTGTGTGGGCGAGGTTGCAGGTTCGATTCTACCGACCTTCCAAATAATTTTACCCGACCTTTGAGAGGGCTCATGGTGGCCTTTGTGCTTGCCACGTGTCAGTCTCTCATTGGTCCTCTCAAATTCCTTTGACCAATTACATGCCAACATTTTTCACAACTTTATTGAGTTAGAAAAAAGAATATTCCTTGAAATATTATTTTTCTGACTGGGCTGTATAGATGCCTAATCAGCATCCCAGATAGCTTGTACCCAAAATTTTGCCTATTTGACAAAGCAGATAAAAGTCTCTATATTTCTCATATGAACTTTGTTTTTAGTGAAACAAGTTTCATTGGGATCATATCACCAAGACAGACGTGGTCATTTAGGTTGTGATCGATTCTGAGCACTTTAAGTTTTGAGAAAATTTTTGCCCCTAATCTGGATTTCAATCACCAGTGAAGTGTCAAATCATAAAAAAATAAGAAACACCCATTATAGTACTCGATGAGAGTTTTCCAACAACTCCTAAATTTTGTCAAATGGAGCTATGGCCTGGTCACAATGTGCGACACAAAAACTGTGAGTTTTCCTATAAAAGGGTGTTTTCCCTCCAATTTGAGAGGAGGAGAAGGCCCTAAATCTTATGGAGATCGTAGGAGACAAATTGACCATTAAAATCTAAATCTATGACTTTCAAGTAAGTGGCCTTACTTGTCTAAATATGGCCTTAATGCTTCTTGGAACAATGGTTCCTAGCAAAGAATTAAGGGAAGAGGAAAATGAGAATGAACTACTAGAGGAAGTCTAGAATCATCCCCACCCACTAATTCAAACATAGGGACTATGTTGTAAAGGTGGTATGACATAGAGTAGAATATTTGAAGATATGGTATCAAAGGTCTATGATATGTGATGTGAATATGGCTCGCCGAAGAGTCTGGTAGGACAAACTATCCAAGGAATGCGAGGATAATCGACCATACCTCGATTTGGTGGGATCTCAGCCAAGTGTTATGTTAATCAATTGAGAATATGGCGAGGGGAAAACCATCATGCCCCCAAGCATGGGATATTTCCTGCAAGCCTATGTGATGGAGGGGATTGATCACATATGCAAAGGTGGGAATGATGCCCCCTAGCAGGAGGAGTGTGTGGAGCGCCATTTTGTTTTGAGTGCAAGAAAAAGTGGTTCAAGCATCTTGGCCCAACTCTGCATGAGATCCTTCAAAGGATGATAAGGAGATGGAGGGGCCTATGTGCCACCCATTATGCTATGGGCATACCGGATGTATTTGGAGTGGTGGACTCCAAACACTTATATGTTTTATTTTATACATATTATGCATATTTTATATGAAAATGATGGTTCACCATGTGTTGTTTTTATGGTTGTCTTCTATGGTATACATGTAATAAATTCCAATATAGAATCTTATTTCCAATGGTAACTACATAGTTATTTTGGGCTCTAGGAACATGACTGAAATTGATGGTTTCAACTTCACATACCAATAGTTTAACTCATAGATATGTTCTAAATAGGACCTGTTTTGCACATGATACACACCATTCAATTGCATGACAAACAACAAGGAATCTAAATGAGCATGAAAGAAGGATGCAATGAGAAAGGGAATCGACCAACAAACCTATCACTACATCTTATTCGGCTTGGTTATTGGTGGAAGATCCAATGCATGCGCCATTTGAATGGACTAACGTATGAAAGGGGGTGAAAATGGTTGAGGCTGCCAAGGATAGATTCCTAGATAAGAGGCTTGCATCATCGACATAACCGAGATACAATGTGGATGATGGATCCATTTGAAAGGTGCAAAAGACAACAACTGAGATGATGCAAACTACCTACTTCATGATAAAAATAAAGACACCCAAATCAATGGGTTATTCTATGAGTGAAATTTCTTGAGGTAGAGTGCATTGGGAGGATTAGGAAGGAGGTGGCCTTCAAAGAAGACTGACAACATGATGTGGTGGTGGTACCTGGTGCATCATCAGGAGAAAGAAGGTTCACATACACATCATCTGAAATGGTAGATGACAAACTAGTAGATGGAAATCCATCGATGTTGAGACCTTGGTTTCCAACAATGGAGGTTCGATAGAAGCAGGCGTAAAAACCTCAAAAAGGTTTCCCTGCGAGGAACTCATGTATGACGACAAGTAAAGGATATGGATCGTAGAGTTTGTCATCTCAGCATCGAGGGGAGGGATCATGATGGTGGGACTAGAGTGCCCCTATTCTGGTGTACTAGTTGTACCAGAATCCATAGGTGGAGGAGTAGGTGATCCACTACGAGTGGCCTCATACTCGCAAAGTGCTTGAAGGAAATCATGAAATTTGTCAAGATGAGGGAAAAAATGTGAATAGTGACAATAATGTTTGCACAAGGCACAAGGACGATTTGTGCACAAATTTTTGTTTCTTGGCTAGTCCTAGTAAGGTAACTTGGACCTTATGGATACTTGACTCAAGGAATGTTTCATGAACCAAAGGTTTGAGACAAGGAATCTCAAGACAATTATTGGTGGCATTCCCAACAACCTCACACAAAGCTCATGGAGATGTCTAATTTTGGGCTTTGGGAGCGGAAGGTGCTTGGGGATAATTGTCCTTAGGTTCCTTTTTCTTGGCTTTGCCCCCCTATCCAAATGCTTTCGCAACAAGATTGGGTTCCTTTTGAGGTTGCGGTGGAACTGGAATAGTGACAAGGGTCGTAGAGATTGGTTGAACTAGGGTCAGAGCATGATATGGTTTGAGCTAACCACGGAGAGTGTTTTCTGTGGGATCAATGTACCACAATGGGATCCCCAAAGTCATATTAGGGAGAATCAATGAAGCCATGACAAAGACAAAAAATATTCTAGGAGGAGCAAACAAAAAAGGTATATGTCCGGAAAGGTAATGTCCCAGCAGAACAACTCTTGGATGGATGAGACCAAGAGGAATAGTTCCTGGTCAGAACAAAGGGGAGGCACCCGCAAAAGAAGGAGGTCCTAGGGGGTGGACCTAGATGGCTTAGCTGAGATGGTAATAGAGGGGTGTTCAGGAGCTGGTTACAGATCAAATGTACTACACTGCTTTTGAGCAGCCTGTGACACTTGTAACATGCAAAAACTCAAAGATATAAGCTCAGAGATAGGAGGGGCGGATCGGGGAAAGCACCTAATAATGAGGAATATTTTTAGACTCCGAGTGAATCATCAGTGAGAGGGGTAGAAGACTTCTTGTCAGACATTGATAAGATAATGGACTCATGGGAGGTCAAGGATGACAGCTCATAGTATGTCAACTAATCAATAGTGACAATATTCCCTTCATGAGGGAAACACATCTTGCAGAAAACTGTAGACGCGACGACTGACATGGCATAAATGTAACTACAACCCAAGAGAATGTTTTAATCTAAAGGGGAATCAATAACCTGGATGTATACATGAACAGTATTGCCCACAAGAGTCACTAGACAATTGCGATACATGTCGAGACTCTGGGAGGAGTGACCATCCCAAGAACGCAAAGTGATGGTGGATGGGGACATCTCAGGTGACTTGAGTTTCTTCCAAGCAGCATCGGACATCACGCAGGTGGATGCACCTTCATTGATAATTCATTAGGAGATTATGGTATTACGGACTTTGACTGGTATCTGGAAAGCAACATATCGAGGTAATGGAGGATGTTCTGATGTATCAACAAGAAATACAATCAAACGATCGTCTAAAGGATCTACTATGCCCAAAGTAGTTAGTAGAGATTACTTTTGAGATGGGCACGAATGGAGAACCTCCAGCGTCAACATGGTAGCAAGGGATTGCACGAAGTTCTCTACTATACTGTATGTATGGGAAACTCGGTTAGAAGTCGCGTTACGGTGTAATGGTCCCTTGGGGATCTTGGGAATTGACTCAACTTTAGGTTGAGGGATCTGTAGCAGACCATTTGGTGTCATAATAGGCTCAGTAGATGCTTTGGTTTTGGACTCAGTGGTGGACGAAGTTGATAGCATGTCATATTGATGCAACCGAGTTTGCAAGTTGATATCAGAGGTATTGACCTTATCAGAATTCATCATGAGGATCTGATAGTCACCAGGACCAGAAGTTTGGGGAGGGTGGGTTGCTTGACCTTGTTGAGGTTGAGCAGCAACAAATCCTTGCTGAGGGAAAGGATTTGTGAGCACGTCCAGTTGAGATGGCATAGGATTCTGAGGCAGTTACTGCATGGACGGTTGACTTCTAGAAGCTTCTTGGGCTTCCCACATTTTTCTCATCTAGGGTAAGAGGGGACACTCATGACTATAATGGACATGTACACCACAACATGCACAAGGCTTTTTCATATGAATAGCCTTGTTCTACTTGGGTTGGTCACCCTGTTGCTGGCATTTAGTGTTAGGATGGTTCCCCTAGGGTTAATTAGGTTGATTACCTTTGTTACCCTGGTAACCCTTGTTACCTTTCCCCTTATTCTTTTTCTTCGAATTTTGGGGATTGGTCGCACTCTTTTGTGCAAACACTTGACCATGAGGGGGATGGTGCCTTCTAGAGCTGAGGATATATGGGAGGTTGTGGCACTAATTCTTGAGGGGATGGAGCAATCGGGGATGTGTAGGTGTAAGATGGTGAAGGGGAAATAGTCTGGTAGGAAGGTTGAGCACTAGCTAGACCTTAGATTTGCTGATGTGGTTGGGTGAATGCATAAGAGGTGCTTTGTCTTGAATACATGTTACTGACAAGAGGGGCATAAGTGTTGGAAGAATTGGTGCCCCCCCACGGATAGTCATAACTCTGCTAAGTATATGTTGAAGGATGTCAAATAACTCCAATGATATTGTCAGCAGCGTGAGATTCCCCTAGTGCACTGGTAGCACCAGGACAGGGAAGGTATGGTATAACGGTATAAACATAACTGGATTGAGCATAAATCAAGTTGTATCTAAGAGCAGTCTGGAGAGCCTCTTCTTCTATCTGAGGAAAGTGAGATGCGAGATCTTTGGCAATAGGTGCCAAAATATTCCTAAGAAACCAATTGAGGTAGACATGGTCTTCGAAGGGAAAAGCACAGCACATGCTCCTCCTTCTATGCCATTCATGAACATGATCAGAAAAATGGGTGCCAAAGACTAACGCAATGTAGTCAAGATCTTTGTACCGGTGTCATATCGAAGAGGTAACTAAAAGTATGAAAGGAACACAAAACAAGTGTCGTGAAAGTGCAATGAGAAGCGGTGGGTTGGTCAACATGCCACTTTTCCGCATCTCGAGCGTGCATTGGAACAACCGAAGATGAATGGAATCATCAACGATGGAATTGGATGAACACCACATATGGAAGGAGTGGACGTGTTTGGTGGGGTCCTCTCCAGAATTAACCTATAACTTGGGAATGTTGGAGGGGAGCTTAGTCGACATAGCTGGCCAACCATCATCATGGTGTATAGGGTTGTTAATAAACTGGCTAAAATATGAGAGGCTTAACTAGCCATTAAAGGTAGCATGGGAGGTGACGAAACGATTCTTGAGACAGTTTCACTAGATATGACCACCAGGCTAGAACCAGAGCCAACACCAGGTTAGTTTTTGCACATGTAGTGGGTCCTGACATGATGATGATATGTGGTGAAGGAGGCTCAGAATTAGATGAGGAATTAGATGAACTAGAAGAGGAATCAGTATGGGGACTCAAATGACTATGAACTTTAACCCTAGGGGTATGAGTAATATGCCCAAGCGGAAATTGGGGATAAAGGACTAAGAGTATCTGCAACAAACGCCTTGGTGGCACAATGCTTGTAAGATACAAGTGACATAGAAATGGTGAAGGAAGATCAAAAAGATGTTTTTGTCTCTCTGTGGAGAGATAAATTAATTAAGTTAAGTCTTGGCTTGGCGGTGTAAACCAAACGCCCTTCACTTAATGTTTGATTGTGTGTGTAAGCGTGTTTATTAATGAAGCCTAGATTGTGTTTGAAAAAAGAAAAAGACTGCTGAAATAAGCTAAAATTAAAAATAGAAATTGAACAACAAATCAACTCTCTAAACCCCACCCAAACTGGGTTTGCAAACACTATGTTGGTTGGTGGTGAAATCAAAAACACACAAAAAAGGCCAAGAGATAAAAGCATTGGTGTCACTAGTATCAAATGACATTATTCTACTGGAAAGTGGTGCAACAATAATAAAAGAAATCAGGGAGGAAAATCGCTGCAAAAATATAGGGATATGGGTGTGAAACCTAGGGAAAATAATGGGACCCTAACACAAATGATCAACCAAGGTTTAAGATGAAACTTTGGATGGAAACAAACTGTCCTTGAAGATATGAAATAAGAAGGTACATATCTAGAAAATATGGTTGAAAGCTCTGCAAAAACTCAGACTTCTTACTAAGCTAAACTCCTCCTATAAAGGTGGAAGTGTACTAGAATCCCTAAGGGCATAAATTCCACTTTGACGAGCGAAACATAGTAGATCAAGGCCTAAGTGGGCTAAGAAAATGGTCCATCAACCTAGCAAATAGCTCTCGGCAAAACCCAGAAACAGATCAGAAAAATAAACCCCATGACCAATCAGTGGATCATTGTTAGAAGTGTTTGATTCAAGGAGGGATCCTAGGAAACCTAAAATTGCAAGTACTAACCTATTTAGGGGGATATCACACTTTTTGGGCTAAAAAGTGCGCTCTAAAGCTCCAGATCGCACTTTTGGGGCAAAAAAGCGCAATTTCTTCTCCTCAATTCTCGGGCGGAAAGTCTCAAAAAAATTTGTTGTCTCTGTCACGGCCGACTCCTATGACCTACAGAAATCACTAGAAAACTTGTAGAAGTTAGAAATCTTACTGATCTAGGGTTAGAAAGCTACTAAACAACGTTAAGAGACTGAAAAAATAAAAACCCTAAGTTGAAAACTGAAGGTCACACAGGTTTCTGAATCAGAGTTAAAAACACAACGGAGTCACTAATTTGTTAGGGATAATCAGAAAATCCCCAATAGAGTCGCAATTTGTTATGTATAATTCTTCTTGAATGTGTATGAAAAGAAACTACTTTAGGTTGTGGGAGACAAACAACCTTAACAATAAAAGTGGTTGTTAAATAGTGTAGATCTGTAGCAAATGATAGAAACAAAACTTGCCAAAGCCCTGATCTATGCCAAAGATATAGTTAAACAACAAAATGGAATAGTTAAATAAGCACAAATAACTCCAATAATCCAATGGAAACCAGATATATAAAGAATGTATTTTATTAAACAACACCTGTGAAGGGAACAGACAATGTTACTAGTCCCCTCTATGTGATGGGTTCTTGGCTATCCTCAATGTCTTCAGCTTTTGTAGTGTCTCTCTCCTCTATAATGTGTAAAACCTAACTAACAAAATGTTTGAGCTCAATGAGAACTCAAATGGAAAAGAAAATGGTGTGTGACAATGATAATAATTAGAGTTAAAACAATGAGTGCAACAATGAAAATAATCAAAAGTGGAGAATGAATGTAAAACCCTTCTATTTATAGCAAAATATTAGGTTATCCTTGAATAATGAGAAATAATAAAATATCATTAACCCCATTCTAGAATTAACCATTTGGAATATTTTATTATATTTGGATTGAAGGGGAAAAGTATTTAAACTTTTATTTAGAAATAATAAATAAATAAATGATTTATTTATCATCTCAAGAAATATGGTTAAGAAATAATAAACAAATAATGATTTATTTAGTTATTCATAAGGGATTTAGTCAAACTTGCAAGGAATAATAACTAATTAGTGATTAATTAATTATCCCTATAGAAAAATAAGATAATTAATGATTTATCTATTTATTTCTCATAACTCGATCAAATGTGACAAGGAATATTACATAAACAACGAAATAATTAATTAAACCATTGTTTATGTAATATGCCTTGTCACATTTGACCGAGTTATGAGAAATAAATAGATAAAGCATTAATTATCTTATTTTTCTCTAGGATTTATTTAATTATTCTTCATGGGTTTAATGATAAATGACTAAACAAATGTGGTTTATTAAGTAATTTTTCACACTGAAAGCTATTTTACTGTGGTAAAATTGGTTGTACATTGTGTACTTCGATTCATCTAGTAAATTATGGCTAGATGATCAATTTTTTGTGATAACACGCCACTTCAGTGTGGATCAATGAGGAATGTGAGCCTATGGTTAGAGTCTACATGGTTTGGTACCTTGGCCAATGGTCAATACTAAGCACGTAACAAGATTTGGGAAAGTTGACGCCCCATTGAGTTAAAGCCCCAACTCGGGGTGACCTATTGTTGAAGGAAAAGAACAATGTGGTCTATGGTTAGGTGGAACATTGAAGGCCTAAAGTAGTTGGGCACAATTAAAAGCTAAGTATTATAAGTTTTATGAGTATATATTTTATGATGTATATAATTCATATATTTCTATGAAATTTATATGAATATTAATTTAAATACAACTTTGCATATGCATTGCATATTAGCATGTATTTAGTTATGTATGAAAACATGCCATAATTCCTAGAATAAGGGGAAATTCTACAAACACGAGTTACTAGGGGTAACTAGCATAGAATTGGGCCTTAGGATCAAGGGAAAATTCTAGGCGCTAATATTCTTATGTGGGATAATTTTACATGCTTTTTCCAAAAAAAAAAAATCATCGATTTCCATCATTTCTAAAAATGATTCACCCAAATTTTATAGTATAAAATTATTTTGTTAAAGATCACCAATATTTTTTATAGACTAATATAAAATAATTAGAAATATAGATATTCTTACAAAAACATCATTAAAAAATCTACAATTTGCATATTAGGGACTAGTACAATTTGTTGTGGTTGCTAAACTTTAAAATAAATTTCCATCCTTAAAATTTTCCCTTGCCTGAGCTTGAGGCTGGAATAGGCTAATAGGTGGCCAAGGAACATTATAGGTGGTATTAGAGCCCAAGCTACAACTCTGAGCTTGTATGGTTCAGGTTCATAAATAGGTAAATGTAGGTTACAGGAAAAATGTTTAAACAAATGTTGGTAGGTGGACGCTTGCCAAGTGTTCATCACAAAACCCCAAATAAAATTGAGGAAATTTTTGAGAAATTTGAGGAAATTGAGGAAACTCAAGGAAATTTATGATAATAAATCTAGGTTGCAAATTAGATGAGTTAGGGAAGTATGTTGTAGCACTTGAACTATAGGGGCCAAAGACCAAGCTAGCCATGAAAAAATTGGGGAGATTTTCGGGAAAATCCCCAAATTTCCGACCATTTTTTGAAAATTCTATGCGAATTGGTAAAAAGAAAGTCATAGTGCAAGTTAGATGGGAAAATACCCATTCATATATAGTGGTTCCATATCTAACGATCGGGATAAAATCTATGTCAGCATGCCATTATTATGATGTCACCATAATATATCATATGTCGTCTCTCAAGCCTCAGATCTCAACATTTACAAATGGTGTTAGAATGGAACCGAGGTGAGAAAGCTTGATTCCATGATGCTAAGATTATGTGGATTGGTGGGCTCCACCTCAAGAACATGGTACAATGTATTGATGTCATCAATTTTCATACCTCAATCCTTGACACTTTTAATTGAGGTTGGCACAAAGAAAAGTAGGGAAAACCAGATGACGAGGCATCGAGATGACATGGCATGGGAGAGGACCCCACTAGATCTTGGGTCTTTGAATCTCGGGTGTTTCCAACTGACCATAAGAGAAGTTGAGGAAACCTAATGCCGATATGTTGAGATGACATGACATGGGAGACGACCCTACTAGATCTTGAGCCTTCAAACCTTGGTGTTTTAAGCTAAGTAGAAGGGAAGTTGATGGAACCCAATGTTGAAGATGTTGATATCCTAGTCAATGATCTCATCAATAAACCGACTTGGAGGGGATTTTGGAAATTATGCTCAAAAGAACAAAGGCCTTGTCTAAGGTGAAGTGGAAGGCCACATACACGCCATGTGTCAATGTAGATGGCATACGTCATTTTAAGCCCAATGAGAACTAGGGAAAACCAAATAAGTACAAGAAGTTAGTTATTTTTCTCAAGAAAACAAGACGTGCACAAAGATGTTTGTATGTCTGATATAGTTATATGAAATTATTACAAGAAAACTGGATTACAAGAAACTAGAGCTTAGTTTATAGCATTGAAACAATGAATAGAAAGTTGCCAAAGAGGAGAATATGCCAACCAACCTAAGATTTTGGTTTAAGGTAGGAAATATCCTGAGGATTTCAAAAGAAAGTAACAAGTGGCCTATAAGGGAGGACCAACATGAATACCCAGAGTATAGGGGATACTTAGGGGCCTTCCGACCATAAAGAAGAGGTGATAGCCATGAACACGAGCATGGATAATGCTGGAACAAAGCTGAATCGACATGGAAATGATAGACTAGAGGATAGGTACCTGGTCAAAACTGTAAGGAGCCTCAAAATGGAGGTCCTCAACTACAAAGTTTATACCAACAAGATAACAAGAGAAAATCAACAAATAAATACCCATATTTTCCAGAGCATGAACAAATTAGAGAGGATAATGGACTAGGGGTTTGATTCTCAGTAAGCAAAGGAACATGACTCATGAATTAGAGGGAAATATGTTGAGGGTTATGTTGTGTTGTTCAACAACCCCACCCCCCATTTATTGATTATAGTTAATATTCTATTAATAAATGAGGACCCTTTATAAAAAAATCCTCCAAAAATCTTAGCACTTAAACACTTTCTTTTTTAATATTTAGAAATAAATTAAGATATCAAGTAAAATCCCTTTTAAGACCAGAAATTCTCGCTTTATCGCATATCGCTGGATTAAATGTGTCAAAGGTTAATTTACAAACAGAATATGCGAATTGTGATGAAAGAGATCACCATAATAAACTTAGGATATCATTGATATTTCCATTTAAGGCTAAGACTTATGGCATTTCTTGTAAAATAAAGCGCCTATCACAATCGCATATCGGCTTTCATGAAAAATACAACTCACAAATCTTGTTGGAATATGCGAACTGCAATATTGTAGTATAGCAAGCCAATACTTATCGCGTCACAACACTTTACGTAAAGGCCAATCTTGTGAATTACAAAAAGTTTACGAAATGCGATATAACCCGAACCCGATAAAAATAAATGTTATAAACTATAAGTTAAGTCTAGTGCTTAGTAAAAAGGCACTTTGTGCAATGATTAGTCATTTAGGAAGAGTACGCTCTAATCAATGAAAAGTATGCTGCTCACCTCGCATCTCGCAAAATTATAAAAACAGCTCCAAAAAATGCACAACCAAAAATGTGATATTGTGATATTGCGATAATCTTATCGCAATCACATAATCATCATTTCGCACTTTAAACTTGCCACCTTAAATTTTCTCCCTACCTGTTTGTGATGTGATAGTTTAAATGACTAATAAAGGCCATGATAAAGGATCTTAGTGCATATTTAATAAGTTTTAATGTCATTTATGTTAAGAGCGGCTCGACGTAATTTGAAACATTTCATCTCATTTTGAATAAAAGCTCCTTTCTTGTCACCTTTCAGGGTTAACTATATCATTTAATTCTCAATGTCATTCTTTCTTTGTGTTTATCCAATAATTTCCATTTGCTCCATTTCAGGAAACCTCTACAGAAAACAACGTTGGAAAGAATGGCAAAGAACGTTGAAACATGATACCACTTTTCTCTGATACCACATGCAGCAAAGACAGAGGAACCGTGACATGGGAAGCCATGTATAACGTGTTAGAAGAAGAGAAGGCCAGACCACTGGTAAGAAAGACCATGGCTAATACCCAGGAATCATATGACACCTCCTATTTTTAAATATCATGTTCATTCTTGCACCAAATAGCTGTGAGACCAAAGATATTACCATACACGGATATAGTAAAATGGGAAATTGATGATGTATATGTCTTGGACATGACTTTTAGGAATAAAAGACAACGGGTCATGGGGTCTCTCTCATCAAACAATCTACGACTAATGTACCAACTACCAAAGCCCCAAAAGATATATAACAAAGAGTTCCTTAAGCATTTCGCCAAAGAGAACAAGGACCTGTTGAACGTTACACAGAACTAGAAGTCAAGCAGTGGAAAAATCAAACAAGATAGCATCCCTCTCTGCCCCTCATAGTTTCGCAATAGCAATTATGTGTAGGTTATTCGATAAACCTAACAACACCAAATTTTCTATGGATTGGCTCCCGTTAATTGATGCAACAGTTAATGCAACAATTATGAACTTGATTCAGATTTTATCAAACAATTTAGCAAAGGCAATTATGGAATATAGAAAGAAAGGAAGCATTTTTTTAAGGATTTTCCCCCTTTCTTTATGAGTGCTTTTTTTATGGATGCAATTTGTTTTTGTTCTCAGTTTCCAAACATGGGGTGGAAGTGGGTTGTACATAACCCACATATATACCACAAAATTTTGTGGGAATTTCAATTCCATCCCCATTTTACAAAATCTGCCAGGGTGTCATGTTACCTATTCATAAAATTGTTTTTGATAGAACAACCCCTAGGTTTTTTGAAGAGGCCAAAGTAGACATCTTTCTAGTTGCTAGATGGTTTAGGGAAGAGACATTCACCTACATTATAGTTTTTGGGAGAATTTCTTCTCCGCATGTCCTCCCATATTATGTCTTGGACAAGTTATTAGCCAGAGAAATAGCTTACCAGACAGCAGGGGAGGGCAGTTTAACCAAAGGACTGAAAGAACAGAAGAAATCCATTTGTCCAACCTTTTCATTACAATGTGGTGCTTTTGCACTACACGACTATGGAAATGCAATAAAAGAAGTAGATATTATTATTTCTCTAAAATTAGCCATAATTCTAGGGAGACAATATTACCTGAATCACGTTCCTAAACAATTTATCACTATGGTGAAAGTCAAATAGTTCACCCATGAAGATGATGCCTTTGATGACCTCTTTCAAGAAACAAAAACATTTTCACAAGTCCTATATTCGACATCAATACTATTGAGCCCGAAATATATTAATTCTTTTCATGTGTATAGTAATAAGAGACTATTAAAGGTCCCATTGGACCTATTATAGATTGAACTAATAAGTGAACCAACTCCTAGCATAAGCTTGGAGGATGTTCAAAATAAAATTCTAAAGAAGAAACCCAAGAGAAGTTGACTCATGAGTTGGAGCACTCTAAACAACAATCCAAAAATGGAGGATACACAAATAAAGAGTTTGAGAAAGATACAACTGGGAGTACAGAGGAAACGATCAAACAGGCCTTGGCAAAGAAACAGGCAAGGGTTGCTTCTACTTCAGCTCAATCAGGTAAGGCTCCAATCATTAACCTAGAATAGGAATGGGAGAAATTTCAAACCCCCAAGTAAACCCAACATAAAGCAAATCCAGAAACAACAGAAGAAGGAGCTACAGGTACTCAGGACATTGAGGTTATTCCTACTTTTCCTACTTCCGAAATTGTCTTGAGAATTGAAGAGATGCCTCCAGTAGATATATTCTGCAGTCCTACTCATAAGGTTGTAGTTAAAATACAGAGGAAGAAAAGGAAATTGGACACCACCACTGTTACGACTCTAGAAAATGAACCAATGGATGTTCTATGGAATGACACCCCTGTTGACCCATCAGAGAATCTCACAAACTTGTCATAGTTTGCAGGATCTTATGCCACAACAACCATCGATAAGGCAACAAAATTCTGAATGCTGCTAAAGCAAAAAGAACATCGTAAATTTTAGGGGCGAAATTTAAGGGGTTTTTCATTTTAGAGGGGAATTTTTTTTATAAATCACCCATTTCATATATTTACCCAAATTTTTATTTAAAATATAATTATTTTTTTAATTTTAGCCCAAAGGAAAAAGAGGCCGATAAGCTATGAAATGACTCACTTGACCCGATTAGTTGTTTGAAAAATATGTTGGTTTGTACAACCTTTCATCTTCTCTGTTATTCTTAATTTGTCGTAATGATATATAGGGGTTGTGCCACTACGCCATATTGTCCTAAAAGGCAGAGATTGTGCACCAAAAAGGAAATTAATCCACATGTTACAACTCTGTTAAAAAATGCAAGACGTATGAAGGTAGCGAATTATGCTAATAAGTAATTTAGATTGGGAGAGACGTAATTAAATTTTATTATTTCATTGAAGATTTGCAATTAAAATAATAATAAATCTACATTTATATATTTATATATTGATTGGAAGGCTTTTGACAATGGTCACTTCTTTACATTAGATCCCCTTCAGGCCTTTGGGATACCTACTACTTTCTTATATTATATAGTTGGGGCTTGCTACTTGTTGGCATGTTAGGGTAAACAAACTTGATGTGTTTTTTTTATCTCGCAGTTGGATTCTATGGAATAAGCAAGAAATTTGATAGCTTGACAAAAGTGGTAGAGAAAATATTAATCTCTCCTACCTTGAAATAACTGGAGGTGAAGATCAACACCTACACGAATTTTTTTGTGGAATGTTCTCAAAACCAATAGAAGGATATGAAAGAGTGTATAGTAATAACCTTGACAAACATGGCCACTGAAACTTGCAACATTATTTGTAGGAAGAGAAAAATATGTTTCTTTTTTTTCCAAACATGTATGTTAGTATATTAAAGTTTAATGAATATGTTTTCCTATTATCATATATGGTTTCATACTTCAACAAAACATTTTCCAAGACTTCACAATGTTTTATTATTCAATGAAAGATTTGTCAAGATATTACAATATTTTATAATTCAATTGAAGATTCGCCATGACTTTACAAGATAATATAATCTAGTGAGAGATTCGCCAAAAAAATTATATATACATATTATATTATTGATAATATCACCTCCCATTTTTCCTATGTATCATGGGGAATCACCCATTTATTATACATATAAATTTAGGGTGGTTCTTAAAAATTTCCCTGAAAGGGAACAAAAAAATTTGCTTCTTGAAGAGCAATTAGCACAAGAAAAGACTAATTAGCAAGAAAAACAATAGGTAGCCCAACTTCAAGAGAATTCGAGCAGATGAGATTACAGCACTAAGCCATCTTATCAAAAAAGGATTCACAATTTCATCAAATGCAAGCCATGGTGGATAAATTCAAAGATAACCCACAAATTGACGTTTTCATCAAAGAAGCAGTCAGCCTCAATTCCCTACTAATGCAGCAAGAATACATATTTTGCGAGAAAATCTCGCAGATAAATCCTTACTATGAGACAAGTGATAAATTGACCAACCCAATAATTGATATGAGGTTTGAATACGAAGGAATACACAAAAGGTTTTATGGATTTATCACCTAGCAAGAATCAGAGGATGGAAGAAAGGCTGACTTACCAACAGTGGAAGAATCCCACAAAGATATTATTTTTACAGATTGGGATTCATGGTTGAAACAGGTAAAAAGGGAAATAGTGATAGTAGTAGGAGCAATAAGAAGTATAATAGAATCCATTAATGAAAACCTCCATGGTGCCAACATTTTCAAAGAGTGTGTATCATGCTTCCTACCAAATGTAAAACAACTAGAGCAGCAGTGGAAACAGACAACATATGAAAAGGAGGAAGCAATTAAACAACTAACCATGCTGAATTGGGAGACATAATGGTATTTTCTAGTAAAACCACACACCGAGTGGATGACTCTGCGGTGTTTAACAACATATACACAACATATGGTACCAGCTTTATTAGATGCCATATTTGTTGGTCAGTTAAAATCCACAATCAATCACTTGCCTCAGCTCAAGCCAATGTTCGGCATTTGCAACCTCAGAGATCAAGTTAGCAGATTAACTTAGTTCAAGTTCAAAGGAGCTAGCCATTAGTTTAATTCTATTTTTAGTTTTATTTCTTCCCACTCTGAGGAAGGTTGTTTAAAACCTCCTCAGTTATTTTTGTAATAATATATTTTTGAGACATGTATTTTAGTATTTAAACCCCTATCACGCATTTAGAGAGGGGTCCAAAATTTTATCAAAAACACCTTTCAAGACATTACACTTCTGTATTTTTTAGAATGTTCGATGAAATGAATGGAACAAGATCTATTTTTCTTTGAATATCTAACATGCTTTACTAAAATTACACTTCTGTACTCTTAGAGTGTATTGGATGGAATGAAATTGGGTTAATATTGCTGAAGAAGGGATTATCATATATGGTACTTTTATCGTATGATTACGTTTTATTTTTGTAATTAGAAATACTTCTTCTCTCGATTGTTTTATGTAACTAGAGCTAATATTACATTATATGAACTTAGAAAGTTAAAACATCAACATAAGTTATTGCTCAAAGAATTGAAAGCAAACACCACTTCTCCTCTTCCCATTGTTGTAATCTCTCAGGCTACTCAAGAAATGGGTAGGCCTCCCAGTACTTCATCAGATGAAATGAGTTCAACCGTTTTTTCTTTAATAGGTGGTAGGTCTAAATCCCATACACCTCCATTTCTTTTGACTTTTGAAGTCCTCAATGAGGATTTTCACAATTGTGTAGTAGATTATGGAGCTTCATCGAACATTCTACCAAAAACAGATGTGTAAAATTGAATGTGGAACCCCAAAAATGTGTTATTCGCATTGTGCAGCTAGATCGATCTCAAGTCAAACTTATGGGTGAAATCAATCAAGTCACCATTAGACTCTCATCAAACTCGAAATTGTGTCAAGTAATTGACGTTCTTGTGGCCGATATCTCTGAATTCTATGGTTTGATCCTCAATAGAGATTGGTCTGAAAAGCTTCATGGCTATTTCGCAACAGACTGGTCCCATATCTGGCTTTCTTATGATGGTAAGACAAATCAAATAAAGTTCAACTATGAGAAACATCAAAAGTATATCGTCACAAAACTGGAGGGAGAAAATGAGCCCGTCGCATACAATAACAATATCATTGGAAATTATTCAGTCGAGTCATTCCTAGGCAATTTTAATGCCCATACCTCACCCTTTTTGGAAAAAAAATTAACATCACAAGTCGAAAACTATTCTCAAACAGATTCTTCTAAATGTACCAATTTTGTAGATAAACCTATAGTCGAGTCATTATTTTGGAAATTATTTTTTTGATGGATATAAATCTAATGATGGAGCTGGAGTGAGTTTCATATTAGTTAGCCTAGAAGGGGAAAAACTATGTTAGCATGAATACTTGAATTCGAATGCACAAATAACACTTCCAAATATGAAGCACTAGTTTAAGGGTTGTATAAAGCCAGTGGCCTTGAAATCAAATATCTTCAAGTATTTGGAGATTTGGAAATTGTAATTAAAAAGGTGAGGAATACTATACATTGTCTCTCTAGACATTTAAAATATTATTAATCACTAGTCTAGGATCTCACCTCACATTTTACAGCATTCAACATTTCCTTGATTCCAAGACTTCAAAATGCAAGTGCCGATCTTTTGGCTAATGTTGCATCCAAGCTCATTCCACTAGGACGTTATAGTCTTGATCACTTTTCTATAGAATTAATTTTTAGGCCTTCTATTCTCGACAACATCACCAATTGGTGAGTTTTTAATAATGATCCAAATATCATAAATTTTCCGAGATTTGATGGCTCTTATGATGACCAGATAGTGGATGAAGATTAGCATGACAACTAGCGTAAGAAGGAAACAATTGCAAATTCCTACCTAAATCTGTGGTTAAGCTGGAAGATTTATATGATATTAACAACAAATTCAAAAAGCCTACTTACTCAAAGCTTCAGAGTTCCACTTTGAGGTTTGCATTAGTTAATCTTGGGACTGACCTTAAACCTTAAAATATTAATCTGGGACTTGGTATTACATCTTATGAAAGACTAGCCTTTATTCATTTGTTAAAAAAATACAAAAATGTTTTTGCTTAGAATTATGAAGATCTTAAGACATGATACTTCCATCATTCAACATACTATTCCTATGATATCCAATAAAAAGCATGTACAACACAAGTTGAGAAATATTCACCTGAATTTAGAAAATTAGATAAAATCTGAATTAAATAAACTTATCAAAGCCAAAATAATTTTTCCTGTCAGACATTCAAGGCGGGTTTCTAACTTAGTCCCAGTCAAGAAATAGAATGGTGATATTCGAATATGTATAGACTTTCGCAATCTCAACAAAGCTTGTCAGAAGGACAACTTTCCATTACCTCCTATGGAACAGATATTCAGTTGCAGGCTCAGATTTAATGTCTTTTCCGAATGGATTTTCACATTATAACCATATTCATGGGCATCTAGAGGATTGACTGAAGACCACATTTCGAACCAAATGGGGAACATATGCTTACCAAAAGATTCCATTTGGATTAATCAATGTTGGTGCAACATTTCAAAGAGCCATGGATATAGATTTCAAAGGTTTGGTAAATAAAACAATGGTAATTTACTTAGATTATATAAATGTGTACTCAGTAATCATTTAAAGGATTTGAAACAAATATTTGAACATTGTCAAAAATATGGAATTTCTCTAAATCCCAAGAAATCTTTCTTTGCTTTAAGTGAAGGAAAACTTCTTGGATTTATTGTATCTAAAGAAGGAATTCACATTGATCCTCATAGGATAAGAGAAATTTTTTAAATCTCTTTGCCTCGTAATAAAAAATCCATGCAATATTTCCTAGGTTAGATAAATTTTGTCAAAATATTTGTCCCTGAATTTTCACGAATTGTTTTACCCCTCCAATCTATGATTAAGAAAAATTGTGTTTTTAAATGGGGACATACTAAGCATGAAGCTTTTAATCTTATCAAACAAGCAATAACAAATTCTCCCTCTTTAGCATCTCCAAAAAAATTTAATCATTTCATTTTATATACCTTTCCTTCCAAGACATCATATGTGGCTATATTGACACAAGTCAATAATGACAAAGCCTAAGCACCAATTTCTTTCTTTAGTTCAAATTTGTTGGGAGCTGAATTAAATTATTCAGAAGTTGAAAAACAAGATTATGATGTTTTCAAATCATTAAAACATTTCAGACCCTTTCTTCTCAAAACTCACACTAAGGTAGTAGTTCCATTCTCAGTAGTGAGAAATTTACTAATGCAAAGAGAAGTAAGTGAGAAAAGAGCAAATTGGGGTAACAGAACTGCAAGAGTATGACATTGAGACCAGACCAACTAAAATTGTTAGAGGTAAAGGTTTTTGCAGAATGTTACCAAGAGCATCCAACTTACCAACACTACAAGATTTAGGTGATGATATGCAAATATGTGAGGTAAGCCTCAACAATACTAAATCAAAATATGATGATATCATATTTTATTTGAAGAATGGATATGCCCCTATGAAACTCAGTTACAAAAGAAAAAAGGCTTTGAGGTTAAAGGCTAAGCAATATGAAATCATCAATGATGTTTTTTTAGGAAGAATCATGATTATGTTTTACTTATATGCCTTGAAAAATATGAGGCAGAAAAGGTGTTGCAAGAGCTCCATGATGGACCAGCTGGTAGACATTTTGGAGGAGACAAAACAACACATGAAATCCTACATGCTAGTTATTATTGTCCAACCTTATTCAAATATGCACACGAATATGTAAGGAATTGTAAAATTTGAGAAACATTTGTTGGAAGGCAGAGGAAACCCACATTACCATTACAGATGGTCAACATTGAATAACCATTTGAGCAATGGGGACTAGACATAATAGGTGAGATCATTCCTCACTCTTCAAAGCAGCATAGATATATCCTTACAACAACTGATTACTTCACTAAGTTGGTAGAAGCAATCCCACTTAAGGTAGCCAATTCTGAAAACATCATTGAATTTATTGATCAATTTATTATTACCAGATTTGGCCTACCAGCTTCCCTCATGTTTGACAATGCATCTTATTTTACAGCAAATGCTATGAAAAAATTTTCTCTTAAAAGAGGTTTCAAATTTAAATATTCTTCTAACTATTATCCTCATGGAAATGGTTTGGCCGAATCTACAAATAAAATCCTCATAAGGATCATCAAACGAATTGTTGATCAAACTCAGAAAAATTAGCATAAACCTTTAACATTTTCTCTATGGGCAGATCAAATAACATAGAAGGCCTCAATAGGCACTTCTCCTTTTAATTTGGTCTATGGAAAAGAGGTTTTTCTTCCTACAGATGTAGTTATTCCCTCTCTATCCCTGGTTCAATTTATTGAATAAACTCCTTCCTCTTATATGCAATTAAGGCAATCGCAAATTCTCAAACTCGAAGAAGAAAGAGATAAATCCAAGACCACACATGCACATCATCAGTAGTTGGTTAAGACTCCATTTGATGCAAATTTTGTAAGTCCTAAATCCTTTCATCTCATAAACCTTGTATTGAAGTGGGATAAAGCACACGAGGAAAAATGTAAGCATACCAAATTCCAAAAAAAGTGGCTTGGCCCATTTTAGATTGCAGAACAAATCAGCCCTCAACTTTTCTATTGCAAGATTTATCATGCAAGAGAGATTCTCTCCCTGTTAATGGGCAGATTTTGAAGAAATATTTTTCATAGAAGATAACCTCTTCTATCCCTTGTACATTATTGCCTTTACTTTTCCTATGAAAATAAAACTTAAATAGTATTTACTTTTGGCCTTTCAATAAAAAATATATTTTTCATATTTTGATTGTTCACTTGTATAAGTAGAGATTGCTAAGAAAATAACTTTGACTTTTGAGACATAATCTAAGTTCTATTTCTCTTAAACTTGCTTTCTTTACACCAAAATCATTTGTCCTTTGTAAAACCTCAACTTTATAAAGAGACATTTGTTCTATGATCAGTGAAGAAAAGTATCGTTAACAAAGTAAAGACTCTCTGCAGATAAACACCTTAGACTCTATAATTGTCATCCAGACACTCTTTTTAGAGTGTAATTCTAAAATATACTAAAACTTAAAGGATAAGAGGTATCATCGAGAGTCGACTTACCATGTTCATTTGGAAATAATAAACTCACATTACTAGTACTGCATATCAAAACAGGGTAATGGCTTAAGATTATTTTAATCAAAAGACAAGGGGTCTCATCACGAGCCATCTTGTTCAGTTGAGTTACAACCAGTGCGTGGCATTGTCACTTTTGGCCACCAAACCAAGACAATGACCTTTAAGTAGAAAAAGGAAAATTTTAGAAGAAAAATAAATTGTTTAAAAAAGAAATAAAAGAAAATAAGTATATCAATCTGAATTTATCTCAAAAAATTGCACTCTTATCTGAATGGGATACTGAATCATTGATGGTTAAAAGGTAACCCTCTCGAGGCTATGGACGCCTGCTGGCAACAAAGGCTCTACCTGTGACAAATGAGTAAATCTAAAAGCTAATCTGCAAGAGCCCCCTTGCTTTATCTTTAAACCAAGTAAAGACTGATATAAACAAAGGAATTTTCATTTTGAAAAGGATATCAAGTAGATGATAATTAGGTGAATTTTGTTTTCTTATTCAGAGAAGTGTTACTTATCTTATATTTCAAGTAAATTCTTATTTTATGAACTATCTTTATTTTGGAAGTTTTAGAAGTTTCAAAAGACTATCAAAATAACTAGTTCTTCCAGTGGATCGCCAATTGTTGTGTTGTTCAACAACCCCACCATTTATTGATTTAATAGTTAATATTCTATTAATAAATGGGAACCCTTTATTAAAAATTCCTCCAAAAAACTTAGCACTTAGACGCTTTATTTTTTAAGTTTTAGAAATAAATTAAGATATCAAGTCAAATCCCTTTAAGACTAGCAATTCTCACTTTATCGCATAATGCTGGACCAAATGTGTCAAAGGTTAATTAACAAACAGGATCCGTGAAATGCGATGAAAGGGATCACCGTAATAAACTTAGGATATCATTGAACTTTCCATTTAAAGCAAAGACTTAAGGCATTTCTTGTAAAATAAAGCACATATTGCAATCGCATATCAGCTTTCATGAAAAACAAAACTCACAAAGCCTGTTGGAATATGCAAACTACGATATTGAGGTATAGCAAGCTAATACTTATTGCATCGTGGCACTTTACTTAAAGGACAATCTTGTGAATTACAAAAAGTTTGCGAAATGCGATATAACCCAGACCCAATAAAAATAAATGTTATAAACTATAAGTTAAGTCCGACTCTCAGTAAAAAGTCACTTTACGCAATAATTATTCATTTAGGAAGAGTGTGATCTAAATAATGAAAAGTATGTCACTCACCTCACATCTCATAGAATTGTAAAAACAGCTCTGAAAAATGCACAACCAAAAATGCATTATTGCGATAATATTATCGCAATCTCATAATTGACATTTTGCACTTTAAACTCGCCACCTTAATTTTTTTCCTTCATGTTTGTGATGTGATAATTTAAATGAGTAATAAAAGCCACGATAAAAGATCTTAGTGCATATTTAATAAGTTTTAATGGCATTTATGTTAAGAACAACTCGACGTGAGTTGAAATATTTCATCTCATTTCGAATAAAAGCTCCTTTCTTGTCACCTTTCGGGGTTAACTGTACCATTTAATTCTCACTGTCATTCTCACTTTTTGTCTATCCGATAATTTCCATTTTCTACATTTTAGGAAACCTTTGCAAAAAACAATGTTGGAAAGAATGGCGAAGAAGGGAAAGGCGAGTACATCTAAGAAATCAGACATGATACCACTTTTCTCCAATACCACATGCAACAAAGATGGAGGAACCATGACATGGGAAGTCATGTATAATGTGTTAGAAGAAGAGAAGCCCAGACCACTAGTAACAAAGGCCATGACTGATGCCTAGGAAGCATTTGACACCTCCTATTTTGAAGCAATGTGTTCATTCTTGCACCGAATAGCTGCAAGACCAAAGATATTACCATACACAGATATGGTAAAATGGTTAATTGATGATATAGATGTCTCAGGCATGACTGTTAGGAATAAAAGACAACAGGTCATGGGGTCTTTCTCATGAGACAATCTACGACTAATATATCAGCTACCAGAGCCTCAAAATATCTATAGCAAAGAGTTCCTTGAGCATTTTGGCAAAGAGAACAAGGACCTGTTGGACATTACATAGACCTAGAAGTCAAGCAGAGGAGAACTCAAATGGGGTAAAACCGGTATGTACTCGATAGCATCCCTCTCTGCCCCTCATAGTTTCGCAGCAACAATGATGTGTAGGCTATTCGGTGAACCCAACAACATCAAATTTTCTATGGATTGGCTCTCGTTAATTGATGTAACAGTTAACGCAAAAATTATGAACTGGAGTCATATTTTGTTAGATAATTTAGAAAAATCCATTATGGAATATAGAAAGAAAAGAAGTGTTTTTTCAAGGATTTTCTCCCCTTTCTTTATGATTTCTTTTGTTATGGATGCAATTTGTTTTTTTCCTTAGTTTTCGAACATGGGGTGGAAGTGGACTATACAAAACCCGCATATATACCATAAAATTTTGTGGGAATCTCAATTCCATCCCCATTTTTACAAAATTTTCCAGGGTGTTATGCTACCTATTCATAAAATTGTTTTTGATAGAACAACCCCTAGGTTTTCTAAAGAGGCCAAAGTATACATCTTTCCAGCTACTAAAAGGCTTGGGGAAGAGACATTCACCTACATTAGAGCTTTTGGGAGAATTTCTTCTCCCCATGTCCTCCCATATTATGTCCTAGACAAGCTATTAGCCAGAGATATAGCTTACCAGACAACAGGGGAGGGTGGTTTAACCAAAGGACTGAAAGGACATAAGAAATTCATTGGGCTAACCTTTCCATTACAATGTGGTGATTTTGCACTACACGACTATGGACATGTAGTAAAAGAAGCATAGATTATTATGTCTCTAAAATTAGCCACAATTCCATGGAGACAATATGACCTGAATCACATTGCTAAATAATTTACCACTATGGTGAAAGTCAAACAATTCACCCATAAAGATGATGCCTTTGATGACCTCTTTCAGGAAGCAGAAACATTTTCACAAGTCCTATATTTGGTATCATTACTATTGAGCCCGGAAGATATTAATGCTTTTCATGCGTATAGGAATAAGACACTGTTAAAGGTGCCATTGGATCTATTATAGATTGAACCAATAAGAGAACAAACTCCTAGTCTAAGCTTGGAGAGAAGTTCAAAAGAAAATTCTCAAGAAGAAACCCAAGAGAAGTCGACTCACGAGTCAAAGAAATCAGAACAATAATCTCATAATGGAGGAGAAAACACAAATAAATAGTTTGAGAAAGATTCAACTGGAAGTACAGAGGAAATGGTCGAACATTCCTTGGAAAAGAAGCAAGCACGGGTTGCTTCTACTTCAGCTCAATCAGGTAAGGCTCCAATAATTGACCTGGAACAGGAATGGGATAAATTCAATAAGAAGCTCCATACATACACAAATCTTGAGGAGACATCTAAATTATGAACCCCCACGCAAACCCAACATAAAGAAAATCTAGAAACAACAGAATAAGGAGCTACAGGTACTCGGGACATTAAGGTTATTCCTACTTTTCCTACTTCCAGAATTGTCTTGAGAATTGAAGAGATACCTCCATTAGGTATATTCTATAGTCCTAATCATAAGGTTGCAGTCAAATGACAGAGGAAGAAAAGGAAACTGGACACCACCACTTTTATGACTCCAAAAAATGAACCAATGGATGTTGTGTCACAGGACACCCTTGTTGACCCATTAGAGAATATAACAAAGTTGTCACAGTTCGCAGGAGCTTATGCCACAGCAACCAATGATAAGGAAATGAAAGTCTCAATGCTGCTAAAGGAAAAGGAATAGAAAATTTTGCTGCTTGAACAACAATTAGCACAAGAAAAAACTAATCAGCAAGCAGAACAACAGGTAGCCTAGCTTCAGAGAGAATTCAAGCAAATGAGATTACAGCACCAAGCAAGCTTATCAGAAAAGGTTTTGCAAATTTGTCAAATACAAGCCATAGTGGATAAATTCAAAGATAACCTGCAAATTGATGAATTCATCAAAGAAGAAATCAGCCTCAATTCCCTATTAATGCAGCAAGAAGAAATATTTTGCCAGAAAATCTCGTAGCTAAATCCCTACTATGAGACAAGTGATAAATTGACCAACCAACTAATTGATATGAGGTTTGAATGCGAAGAAACCCATAAAAAGGTTTCTAAATTTATCACCTGGCAAGAATTGGAGGATGGAAGAAAGGCTGACTTACCAACAATGGAATAATCCCACAAAGATATTATGTTTATAGAATGGGATTCACAGTTGAAATAGGTAGAAAGGGTGACAACGATAGCAGCAGGAGCAATAAGTAGTATAATAGAAGTCGTAAATGAAAAAATCCATGGTGCAAACCTTTTCAAAGAGTTCATACCACGATTCCTACCAAATGTCAAAAAACTAGAGCATCAGTGGAAATAGACATCACAAGAAAAGGAGGAAGCAATTAAACAACTAACCAGGGTTAATTGGGAGACATACTGGCAGTTTCTAGTAAAACCACACAGCTAGTGGATGACTCTGCGGTGTTTAACAACCTCTACACAAAAGATGTACCAGCTTTATCAGATGTTATATTTGTTGGGCAGTTAAAATCCACAATCAGCCAACTGCCTCAGCTTAAGTCAATGATCGACATTTGCAACCTCAGAGATCAAGTTAGAAGATTAACTTAGTTCAAGTTCAAAGGAGCTAGTCATTAGTTTAATTCTATTTTTAGTTTTATTTTTTCCCACTCTTGGGAAGGTTGTTTGTAACCTACTCATTTATTTTTGTAATAATCTATTTTTGAGGCATGTATGTTAGTATTTAAACCCCTCTCATGCATTTCGATAGGGGTCCAAAATTTTATCAAAATCAATTTTCAAGACATTACACTTCTGTATTTTTGAGAAGGTTTTGATGAAATGAATGGAATAGGACATATTTTTCTTTGAATATCTAGCATGCTCTACTAAAATTGCACTTATGTACTCTTAGAGTGTATTGGATTGAATGAAATTGGGTCAATATTGTTGAAGTACATGAGGAGGACTTATCGTATATGGTACTTTTATCGTATGTTTATGTTTTTTTTTTATGTAATTAGAAATACTTCTTCTCTAGATTGTTTTATATATGAAGTTATGAATTATAGTTCTACATTATTGCACTTATGTATGATTTTTTAGCTGTCATTCCATTTTGAATACATAAACGATTTTTATATGCGATATATTTCTCTCAATTGTTTTGTCTAACTATTTAGCCAAAACAATTATCGTTAAACGATTTCATTTCTTTTGGCAGTTGAATGATCTTTATTACCAATTGTTGTGAGACATCATTGTAGATTGCATATCTTATTTTATTCCTAGGTATATTTATAGTTAGATAATGTTAGATTAAGATATATGCAGGTGTTTAGTATTTAGATTAGATTATACATAGTTGAATCATTTCCCATTACATCTTATATCATCCAATCAACATTATCAAATCAATCCTTTCTAGGAAACTCGTCCCATTATCCCCAATCAGAGCCACTACACCAAAATTTGGAAAAGGGTTTGCTTTCAAGGTCCAGACTCGGTGGTTATCCCCCATGTTGTCGCAGTGAATTTTGAGGCTTCAACGGGTTCAAGGGACTCCAAGACTGTTGTCGGGCATCATCATTATGCAACAAGAAAACCCACTAAGAGAACCCATGTTTCCTCAGAGTCATAAATTAGTTCAAGCACGTCACCAATAAGGGAATCAAAAAGAAAAAACCTAGATAGTTTGCAAAGGGACTCAGAAAAATCAAGGCACCTACATTTAATGGTGAGCATAAGAAGGGCGAAGAAATTGAGGCTTGGTTGTTGGAAATGATAAGGTACCTTCAACTACATGATTACTCTTTCAATTTAGAGGCATGAATTTTCATCTATCACTTGAAGGGGATTTTTTTTATGACAGAAGAAATGCAACGAATTAAAACATTGGGATGAAAAGAAGATTTCATGAAAGAATTTTAAAAAGTACTTCCAAACGAAGTACCTATCTAAACATTATTATGAGAGAAAAATTCAAGAGTTTTTCAAATTCAAATTGGGGAACATGACAATGGAGGAATATGACCAGATGTGATGGATAATCCCTCATGCGATGCTCTACACCACACATCCAACACCTCAAAGGTTTATTTCCTTCGCCTTTATTCTAACGCTCCTCAGGCTGAGACCCATGTCCTTGCTCAAGTGCATTGAACTTATTATGAGGTACCACATTCTCCTTGTCACCTTCATCGTGAGATATTCCTCACTTCTTAGGCCATTTTCCTATTGTCTTCTCATTACCTTTCAAATCCCACTTGAACTCAAGCTTGTGCTTAGACTGCTCATAACAATGCTTCAAATTTCCAATGACTTTCTCTAGTGTTTCAAGCTTCATCATAATCAATTTTTTCCTTTAATTCTAATGGAAATCTGATGGGGACATGTCGAGTTTCCCTAACTGCCCATAACCGAGGATACACCAACCCACAAACACCCACAACTCTATTTCAAACAATTCTGAAAATTCATAAATTAATTTAAAATATGCAGTCAAATAGAGAATATGGATTCAACTTCACAAGTTCCATGAGAGAGAGTCTTCTCTTCCCTTCTAATCATTTTCTCCACCTCATTCCACTCCATAGGTGTCAACTTATCAATGGCACAAAATCACATTGCTTATACATTATATTGATCAGCAAGAGATGTCTTCAATACTTTACCTATAGGTTGTGAATCAAAGGATAAAAGCATTACTCATGTGATTTATAGAAAAGTTATGCCACGTATCCTTGCATGAAATCTGTCAGTAATTATTATTTTGTTCTAAAAAGGAATTTATCCATAAATGCCTTTATCTTGTGATGTATTTCCTCCTTACTAGTTCATATATAGATTTCAGCAGTTTCAGTTGTCCATATAGTGTAGTAATAATTAGTCTCCTAGATTTTTTAATTGGTTTTTATTTCAGTTTGTTGATATAAATGTGAAATTCAATGTTTGGTTACAGGAGTTGGATCTCCTTTTGTGTTCAATTGTGTAAGTACCTAGTAGATCTCTCATTTTTATTGAATGTGTTCCTTCCTTTGAAGGATATGATAAAGCCTAAAGAATGATAACATCACTTATTTGATTCATCTATTTTAACAACTTTGTTTCAACATTCCACATATAATCATGCACTTGGAAAAGCTTTTACATTCTTGTAGGATGGTATCAAGTACTGATTTGTAGTTCATCCACAAATTTTGACTCCCGAGCACTTAGTTAGGAGTCATTAGTTATAATGATGCTGCTATAGTTACTGTTTTAATGCTTAGTTCGTTGAAATTACACGAGAACCTTTCTAGAAAAACAGGGAAGTTTATCTAAATATTTTTTTGTTCACGCAATAGCTATCATTTTTTTTATATTTTCATGTAGAATCATCTTACATAGATAAACGATGGTTGGGTATCACATTGATTAGCCTCATTGGATATGCAACTTTTTTGTTATTAAAATTGTATTTGGGATGAGCATTTTGTTATCTTATTATTTTTCTGCTCCTGATAGTGTGCCCACAAGTATGTCGTTCATATCCCTGTGCCTGATACTTTGCTTTTATCCTTACCATCACAACCATTTCCTCACAAAGCACTGGAATCTATCTTCAAACAAGCTTAGAATACTTTATTACATAACGATGCATTTTCTCTTAAAGGAATTTACAACAGAGAAGGTATCTCTCTATTAGCATTCTGTTCTTCCTACCTTCGCAGGATAACACTCCATATCCTCTAAAAAATTACGTATGTGTGCATTTGTTGCTACTATCTTGCCTCTAAAGGACCAAGCCCTTAGATTAAATCTAGCATAGTGTTTTCAACTTTTCATTCCTAAGCTTGATAGAATATGGTTTTATGATTTCCTAGACAATGAGCTTGTTGTAGGTGTGGACAATTACCCCGTTGTTATCTCTTCCATCGTTGAGATTAAAAATTATATTTTTCTAAGGATTCCAATATCCATCACTTATCATTTTTTCAGATTACAAGGATCACAATCAAGCATGATCACACATGCTATTATCCAATTCATGATTTCAATTCACTTATCATTTTAGTTTTGGAAATTGGGAAAGGGAGTAAGGCGAAATATGAACTGGATAAAAAAATCAGTCTTATCAAGGTGAGCTTTATTTATTTTGAGCCTTTGAAATCAAGCACTATTTTTGCAAGTAGTTGTTTTATTGGATACTGTATTTTAGATTAATCTTTATTTACGTTTTTATTTTGTAATGTATAAATCCAGGTAGATAGATTTTGTACTCGTCTCACTTTTTTTGAGGATTTTTATTATATATTCCTTTTCTAAAAAGAATATCTAGGTTCCTTGATATTGAAAAACTTAGGTTCCTTATTCAAATTTGTTTTTAGGTTTTCTGGATAAGATAACTCCTGTGGCAGAGGACATTGTGGACTTGTAGATATAGTTTTCCAAGACGGGTAATTTTATATTTTTCTTTGATAATTCGTTGAACACCATAGAATGGAGGCACAACTCTTCATAGCCTAGCTAAATGAATGAAATATTTTGAGGAGTTTCATGTAATTCCTTGAGAGTTTTGCTTCAATTCAAATGAAAGTTGTCTTTTCTGATATAAAGGGCTTTGTCATTATTTACCAAGGCCATCAAGTTATTTATCTCTCTCTCTCTCTCTCTCTCTCTCATGTGCATGTGCATTTAAACATTATTTGTTACTTTAAACCTAACTAAATCAACATTTTCAATGTGATGAGACTCGTCATTGATACATTCTGGTGAAGTTTTAGAACATATGTCATGCAGATGATTTGGAATTAGTGCATTTTTCCATGTCATTTGCTTCAGCTTAACAATGTTTTAGAAAATTTTGTATTTTTATGGATAAAAAATGGACTTTGTGTTTGAATTTGTCTGTTTATTACTGATGAATGACATTAAATATGGATTAGTTTGGTTCAATAGATGCCTTCTCCCAGTAAATATTGGTCCATGTCATTGTTCTTAATGATCATTGTAGTTTAATTTCAAAGTGGATATTTTCATATTAGGAACCCATAAGTTTGTATCAGAGTGGAAGTTTTCTAGACTCTTTGGGAATGATGACATGCAGTTTTTAGTCACCAGGTGGTGCTTATTTTTTCTATTCTACAGTTTGGTATTGGCTTGTCACAAAATGAATTATTGAGAAGAATAGAGGCAACTAATACAGTTTACATCATTTTGTGAGCTTGGGCAATGATATACATGAATCACTAGAAGAGAGCAAGTTCCACAGAATCTAAACTGAAGGTCTAACGCAAACACTTTCTCATGAAAATATGGAAGATAGTTGTGTTTAGACAATGAGAAGGAAACGTAGATTGATTGAAGTATGGTTTGCACTATGTTTGGGACTTGTCACCTATTTAGAATTTGGGAACATTGCTTTTTAATCTCTTGAGGAACAAATCATAAGTAGTCTACATGCTTTTTGGCAGTGGAAACTATAATTTCCGCCATTATTGTTATCACTAGGGAGATGGTCATTGTAGATTAATCTTAAAGCAGATGTTTTAATATTAGGAACCCATAAGTTTGTATCAGAACGAAAGTTTTCTGGGCTCTTTGAGAATGATGACATGTAGTTTTCAATCACCAAATGGTGCTTCTTTTTTGTATTCTACAATTTGGTATTGGCTTGTCACAAAATGAATTATTGGGAAGAATAAATGCAACTGATATAGTTAACATAATTTTGTGGGATTGGGCAATGATATACACGAATCACTAGAAGAGAGAAAGTTCCACAGAATCCAAACTAAAGGTCTAATGCAAACAATTTCTCATGAAAATATGGAAGATAATCGGGTTTAGACAATCAGAAGGAACTGTAGACTCAGTGAAGTATGGTTTTCACTCTTTTCAGGACTTGTCACCTATTTATAATTTGGGAACACTATTTTTTAATCTCTTTAGGAACAACTCACAAGAAGTCTGCATGCTTTCTGGCAATGGAAACTATAATTGTCACCATTATTGTTATCACTAGGTAGATGGTCATTGTAGCTTAATTTTGAAGTGGATGTTTTCATATTAGGAACCCATAAGTTTGTATCAGAACGAGAGATTTTCGAGCTCTTTGAGAATGATGACATGCAGTTTTTAGTTAGCAGGCGGTGCTTCTTTTTTGTATGCTACAGTTTGGTATTGGCTTGTTACAAAGTGAATTATTGGGAAGAATAGAGGCAACTGATATAGTTTACATAATTTTGTGAGATTCGGTAGTGATATACATGAATCACTAGAAGAGAGAAAGTTCCACATAATCCAAAATGAAAGCCTAATGCAAACAATTTCTCATGAAAACATTGAAGATAGTCAGGTTTAGATAATGAGAAGGAACTGTAGACTGATTGAAGTATGGTTTGCAATATGTTTGGGACTTCTCACCTATTTAGAATTTGGGAACATTTTTTTTCAATCTCTTAAGGAGCAACTCACAAGAAGTATGCATGCATTCTGGCAATGGAAACTATAATTGTCACCATAATTGTTATCACTAGGTAGATATAAAACCTCTGAGAAGATATCATAATGCAGGTTTTTGGACTCTTTGAGAATGATGACATGTAGTTTTGAGTCACCAAGTGGTGTGTCTTGTTTCTATGCTCCAGTGTGGTATTGGCTTGTCACAAAATGAATTATTGGGAAGAATAGAGGCAAGTGATATAGTTTACATAATTTTGTGAGATTAGGTAGTGATATATGCAAATCACTAGATGAGAGCAAGTTCCACGAAATCCGAACTGAAGGTCTATTGCAAACAATTTCTCATGAAAATATGGAAGATAATCGGGTTTAGACAATGAGAAGGAACTGTAGACTAATTGAAGTATGGTTTGCTCCCTATTTGGGACTTACCACCTATTTAGAATTTGGGAACACTATGTTTTAATCTCTTGAGGAACAACTCACAAGTAGTATGCATGCTTTATGGCTTGGTTTCTATTTCGGTTGGTTGATATAAATGTGAAATTCAATGTCTGGTTGCAGGAGCTAGAGCTCCCTCTATGTTCAATTATGTAAGTACCTAGTAGAACTCTTTGATTTTTATTGAATGTGTTCCTTACTTTGAAGGATAGGATAAATCCTAAGACATGATCATGTCGCTTATCAGATTCACCTATTTTAATAGCTTCGTTTCAACATTTCACCTATAATCATGCACTTGGCAGAGTTTTTATGTGCTTGTAAGATGATATCAAGTACTGATTTATACCTCATCCTCAACTTCTCACTCTCGAGCGCTTAGTTAGGAGTAATTATGATGCTGCTACAGTTTTTGTTTTGGTGCTTAGTTCATTGCAATTACACAAGAACTTTTCTAGGTAAACATGGAATTTTGTCTAATTTTTTTCTTGTTCATGCAATAGACTATCATTGTTTTATATTTTCATGTAGAAATTATAAAACCTATTACAACATCATCTTACATAGATAAAATATGGTTGGAATCACATTGATTGGTCTCCTTGGATATGAAACTTTTTTGTTATTAATATTGTATCTAGGATGAGCATTTTGTTATCTCATTATTTTTCTACTCCTGATAGTGTGCCCAAAATTATGTCCTTCATATATTTGTGCCTAATACTTTGCCTTTATCCTTACCATCGCAGGAATTTCCTCACAAAGCATTGGAAGCTATCTTGAAACAAGCTCATAATACTTTCTTACATAGCTATGCATTTTCTCTCAAAGGAATTTACAATAGAGAATGTATCTCTCTGTTATCAATCTCTGCTTCCTACCTTTGTAGGATAACACTCCATATCCTCTAAAAATTTATAGATGTATGCATTTGTTGCTACTATCTTGCCTCTAAGGGGCTAAGCCCTTAGATTAAATCTAACACAATGTTTTCAACTTTTCATTGCTAAGTTTGATAGAATATGGTTTTCTAATTTCCGAGACAATGAGCTTATTGTAGGTATTGACAATTATCGTTGTTAGCTCTTCCATCATTGAGATTAAATATTATATTTTGCTAAGGATTCCAATATCCATCACTTATATTTCTTCAAATTACAAGGACCACAATCAGGTATGATCACACACACTATTATCCAATCCATGATTTCATTTCACTTATCAGTTTTGATTATTTTTTTATACTCAGATTGTGGAATTTGGGAAAGGGAGTACGGTGAAATATGGACTGGACAAAAAAACTGGTCTTATCAAGGTAAGCTTTGTTTATTTTGAGCCTTTGAAATCAAGTTTTATTTTTGTAAGCAACTATTTTATAGGGTACCATATTGTAGGTTAACCTTTATTTATGTTTTTATTTTGTAATGTATAAATGGAGGTAGATAGATTTTGTACTCCTCTCTGATTTCCTGAGGATTTTTATTGTATATTCCTTTTCTAAAAAGAACTTCCAAGTTAGATCTAAGACTTTTTTGATCCATAATGTTGATATCAGTCTTTCGAATTAATCACATCGTTAGGATTTGGTCAATGTTTCAAACCAACTAACGTGGTTCATCATCAGGACAAGGTGAGAAATGAGTAGATCTGACGGAATAAATAACAAGGATGTATCACTACTTAGAGTTAGCCGTTTGGTAATTTGTTAAATTGTTTAATAATTTAAATGTTATGTAATAAATAAATATTATGTTTCGATATTATAAATTGATAATATTAAATTTAGCTGGAAAATAGTTGTTGTGCGATAAATGAATATTAAATGCTCGATATTATAACTGGAATAATACTTTTAATATTATGTTAAATATTGTAATAATATTGTTAGTTAGGGTTGACCCATTTTGATATTAGAAAACTAGGTGTTACGAAATAAAATTCATAAGTAAATCATCTATAACAATATAATTTTATAATATAATATTATTGTCGGATAAATTTATAATATGTGTTGATGATATTTGCTTTATTATTATTATATTAAGAGATATAATATTAGTAGAACATTTTATAATTTTTTAAATTCAATATATTAATTTCTGTAATATAAAATATAAAATTTTAATCCATTATATAAATCTAAAAGGATAAAAACACTGTAATTGGACAGTTAATTTGTCAAATAGGTATTGATGGAAATACATATTATATTTTTAATTTAAAATTATTATATTAATATTTTTATTATAACTTCAATATTTAATAAAGAAGAAGAAAATAATCTATTATTTTCTATAAAGATAAATTGGAATATGGTATTTTTATTATTATAAATTCAATTGAATTAATTATTTTGATATTTATGAAATTATATATGGAAGGAGGCAAACTTAGAAAAAAAAAAAACTAGATCAAGGGAATAAAGCCTAAAGGCGAGAAAGGAGACCCAACAAGAACGGAAAAGGGAGAGGAGAGGGAAGGGAAGAAGGGTTAAGAGGGGAGACCTGGAATCCAACTTTTACTTAATTTCCAACCATCATCCCTATTGAGGTTTTTGGCATGCCTCTCTATTTCAATTGCTTCTCTAAGTTTCATGTGGTGGAAATGGTCAACCCTAGTGATAACTCAGACATGGTGTTTTGATTTCACAGAATGCTGGGCAAGGGCTGATGTGCGAGAGCGATTGTGTCTAATGTCAGCTGCATGCTCACCGATTCTCTGTTTAATAGACCTACCTGTCTCTCCAATGTAGGGGATACCAAAGGAGCAGGGAATACGGTAGACCCCGTTCGTGCCTTTAGGGTCAATAGGGTCTTTAACGGATCTAAGGGAATTTTTAATGGTTTGGAGAGGTTTGAAAGAATTTTTAATGGTTTGGAGAGGTTTGAAAGAATTCTTTCAAACCTCTCCAAACCATTAAAAATTCCCTTAGATCTGTAAAGACCCTATTGACCCTAAAGACATGAACGAGGTCTACCGTATTCCTTGCTCCTGTGGTATCCCCTACATTGGAGAGACAGGTAGGTCTATTAAACAGAGAATCAGTGAGCATGCAGCTGACATTAGACACAATCGCTCTCGCACATCAACCCTTGCCGAGCATTCTGTGAAATCGAAACACCATGTCTACATTGAAGGATCCAAAGTCATCGCTAGGGTTGACCATTTCCACCACATGAAACTCAGAGAAGCAATTGAAATAGAGAGGCATGCCAAAAACCTCAATAGGGATGATGGCTAGAAATTAAGTAAAAGCTGGATTCCAGGTCTCCCCTCTTAACCCTTCTTCCCTTCCCTCTCCTCTCCCCTTTCCATTCTTGCTGGGTCTCCTTTCTTGCCTTTAGGCTTTATGCCCCTGATCTAGTTTTTTTTTTCCTCCTTCCATACATAATTTCTATTTTTATAAATATCAAAATAGTTAATTCAATTGAATTTATAAATAATAAATATATATTCCAATATAGTCTTTTAATCTTATAGACATAAAATAATAGATTATTTTATTATTCCTTATTAATATATTGAAATTATAATACAAAATATTATAATAATAATTTTAAATTATAATCTTAATAGTAATTCATCAATAATTAATTTAAACAAATTACGGATTCCAATTATAGTCTTTTTATCCTTATAGATATTAAAATAATAGATTAAAATAATTATATTTTATTATTATAGAAATTAATATATTGATTTAAAATATTACAATAATAGTTCTAAACTAATAATTTTAATATTATGAATCTCTATAATTATAATAATAATAAGAATACCATCAACACATTATTATAAGATTTAATATAGGAACTAATAATAAATTATATCAATTACTTATAGATGATTTAACTTATGATTTCTTCATAACACCTAGTTTCTAATATTATGGGTCAAACCCTAACTAACAATATTATTACAATATTTAATATAATATTAAAAGTATTATTCCATTTATAATATCGGGATTTAATATTCATTTATCGCACAACAGCTATTTTCCAGCTAAGTTTACTATTATCAATTTATAATATCGAAACATAATATTTATTTATTACATAACAACTAAATTATTAAACAATTTAACAAATTACCCAACAGCTAACTCTGAGCAGTGATGCATTCTTGCTATTTATTCCCTCAAATCTACTAATTTCTCACCTTGTCCTGAGAATGAACCACATTAATTGGTTCGAAACCAAATCTTAACGATGTGATTAATCTGAAAGACTGATATCAACTTCCAAGTTCCTCAAAAAGTCAAGTTCCTTGTTCAAATTTGTTTTTAGGTTTTATGGGTAAGAGAATTGTTTTGGCAGAGGACATTGCATACTTGTAGATATAGTTTTCCAAGATAGGTAATTTGATATTTTGCTTTGATAATTTGTTGAAGGCCATAACATGGATGAACAACTCTTCATAGAGCAACTAAATGAATGAAATATTTTGAGAAGTTTCATGTAATTCCTTGAGAATTTTGTTTCAATTCAAATGAAAGTTTCCTTTTATGATATAAAGGGCTCTATCATGATTCACCAAGGCTATCAAGCTATTTATCTCCCTCTCTTTCTCACATGTGCATGTGCATTTTAGCATTATTTTTTACTTTAAACCTAATTAAATAATCATTTTCTGGTGAAGTTTTAGAGCATATGACATCCAAATGATTTGGATTTAGTGCAATTTTCCATGTCATTTGCTTTAGCTTAACAATGTTTTAGAAAATTTTGTATTTTTATGGATAAAAAATGGACTTTATGTTTGAATTTGTTTGTTTATTACTCATGAATGACATATAATATGGATTAGTTTGGTTCACTAGATACCTTCACCCAGTAAATATTGGTCCATCACATTGTTCTTAGTGGTCATTGTAGCTTAATTTTAATGTGGATGTTTTCATATGAGCAACCCATAAGTTTGTATCAAAACTGAAGTTTTATGGACTCTTTGAGAATGAACATGCAATTTCAGTCACCTGGTGGTGCTTCTTTTTTTGCATGCTACAGTTTGGTATTGGCTTGTCACAAAATGAATTATTGGGAAGAATAAAGGCAACTAATATAATTTACATAATTTTGTGAGGTTGGGCAGGGATATACATCAATCACTAGAAGAGAGCAAGTTCCACAGAATCTAAATTGAAGGTCTAATGCAAACACCTTCTCATGAAAATATGGAAGATAGTCAAGTTTAGACAATGAGAAGGAAATGTAGACTGTTTGAAGTATGGTTTGCACTCTGTTTGGGACTTGTCACCTATTTAGAATTTGGGAACACTATTTTTTAATCTCTTGAGGAACATCTCACAAGCAGTCTACATGATTTCTAGCAATGGAAACTATTTTTGTCACAATGCAGGTTTATGGATGCTTTGAGAATGATGACATGCATTTTCCAGTCACCAGGTGATACATCTTGTTTGTATGCTCCAGTTTGTTATTGGCTTGTCACAAAATGAATTATTGGGAAGAATAGAGGCAAGTGATATAGCTTACATAATTTTTTGAGATTGGGCAGTGATATTCACAAATCACTAGAAGAGAGCGAGTTCCACATAATCCAAACATAAGATCTAATGCAAACACATTTGTATGAAAATATGGAAGATAGTCGATTTCAGACAATGAGAAGGAATTGTAGACTGATCGAAGTATGGTCTACACTCTATTTGGGACTTGTCACTTATTTAGAATTTAGGAACACTATTTTTTAATCTCTTGAGGAACAAATCACAAGCACTCTGCATTCTTTTTGGCAGTGGAAACTATAATTTTCGCCATTATTGTTATCACTAGGTAGATATAAATCCTCTTAGAAGATATCACAATGTAGTTTTTGTCTCTGGAAGTGCACAAATTTACCAGATTGCTTTTGTTTACTAGATTGCTTTTGTAATGATTTTTTATATATTGAGTTTCCTAAATATTTTGTTGCCTTCCAACAACTTTCGTAGCTTCTAGCGCATCAATTAGGTAATAGACTCTCCAGTCGGTAACAAAATTGAAAATTCTCTCTCAGTGTAACAAACTCAAGATCCAAAGGGTTTGTTCTTTCTTCAATGCTACTCTTTCCTATGTTACTTTCTTACAATGTTTCCTTTGCAACATGTTTTCTTTTGCAACATGTGTTGCAATTGCTAATAATAATGATAGTTGAGAAAATTATGCTAAAATGTTGTAGAGGAGTGAGATTCAGAGGTCACTACTTATGATAGATATTTAGCCAAGGTCCAACGGATCGTATTTTTTCACTAGATGCTTTACAATTTTAAGTGAAATTGCACATTATAAGCTTTGAGATTAGTAAAAGCCGCCTTGAAAAGAAATCTAGGATGCTTAACATAAGATTTTTTCCATATTAATGGTATAAAGGTCATTTTGTTAAAAATGATCACATGATTAAAATAATGGCTGTTGTAATATGCATAACGACGCATGTACTTACTTTCAACGGAACGACGCATGTACTTACTTTCAAGGGAACAACGTCAAAAGAAATTTTGTGAAATCCAGATTACTATTGTCAAATTTTTAAGTGTCTAGGAGTTTTTGATAGTGCTCAATCTATTTCCACATCAAAAATAACAATCAAACTCTCAAACTAAAAAAAGTTAGATTGCACCAACTTTTTGCCATCCAGACAACCCCACACCAAAAGTAGAATTAATACAACTTGTCATTGCGTATAGACCTAAGAAAGTGCGTGAAACCACTAAACTCAGTCGTGTGAGGTTCCAAAAGTAGCATTGATACAACTTGTCATTGCGTATAGACCTAAGAAAGTGCGTGAAACCACTAAACTCATTCGTGTGAAGTTTCTATGATTCTATTGAGACACGTCCAACTAAAAGTTTGCTGCTTATCATTTATACTACTGATTTTAGTGGAAAAACAAGGTTTTTACTTTGATGTTACTTTGGGAAATTGCTGGCTGTGTGGACATTAGTAACGCGATTATATTGAACAAAGGAACTGGACTAATTATCATCAATCTGGAATGATACGTTATTGAGGATTTTATCTTTATTTATGGTTTAAAAAACGTTTAAAAAATTTAGTATTTTTTTATTTTTAAATAATTTTTTTGGCTTTTTAGGATAGAATAATTTGTTTAAATAAATATAGATTTTACATTTTCGCATAATAATTTTAAATAAGGATAAAGATTTTTAAATAAGTTATAATATTTATCATAAATTTTACAACGAATTAAATGTAGTAGTCTAATGAGATTGTTTTTTTGCCTTGAAAGTCATGGAAATTCTGGCCTTGATAAAATCTTGTAGGGATTTTCGTAAATTCAAGTTATTGCTGTCAAACATCAAAATTTCAGGTGACCTAGAGGTTTTTGATGGTGCTGAATCTATTTCCACTATCAAAAACATGATTCAAACACTGCCTTTTCAAGATTTTTTGAAAAGTTTTTGCCCACATTCTAGCCGCTTTTAGGCAAGCAATTCCTCAGCATATGAAAAAATAGAACATTTATTTGAATTAGGATTTTTTGTTTTTTGTTTTTCTAACTTTAAATTAGTATCAACTTTTGAGAATGGAGTTTGAAATGTTATAATAAATAATTTTTAATTCAAATTAAATGTTAATTTAGATTCATTTGGATTTACCAAAGCTAGAAGGATCAAATATTTTTCACTGTAAAGAGGTTTGCACCTCAAAAGATGTGTTCCATCTTGGCACTCAGTGATCCTAAAGTTAAAAGAATACTGAATTAATTATTATTTATAATTATTATCATTTTATTATTAATTAGGTGGGTTTAAAAAAAAAAAAAAAAATTACAATTTTTATTTATTATTTTAGTTTGAAGTTATGGTATTTTTATTTTTATTATTTAATATTTTGTTTATAGAACTAACATGATAATAAGAGCATTCTTAATACTAGTTAGGTGGGAAAAGTGCTTTGTGACCCAATAATAAGTTTTTTAAGAAAAACTAAAACTTTTTAATAAAATATAATATACTTTAAATATATTTTAAAAAATTTAATAATTTTTTCAATTAAAACTTTTTTATTATATTAAAAGAATGAAAATATTATTAGATAATTCCTTATTCAAGAACATTATTGAGATAAAAAAGAAAGAGCAAATAACTTTATGCAACAATTTTAAGTCTTTCGAGTAAAGTTTCCTTGGGATTCCCCAATAGAGTATTCTCTGGTAGGAAAAGTGTATGTGATGTTTGATCTTTCATAAACCTAAGCTTTATAGACCTTTTTCTTTGAATAATCTAACATAGTAATACAAAGAACAAAATAAAGAAGTTAGATAAACTTATGTTAAAATTTTGAATGCAATTGTTGTTTCTTCTAGAATATTTTATTTCCATTTATCACTTGTGTGTTTATTATAGCTAAGAAACAATTTATAGTAAGGTTTCTATCCTCATATAATGCAATTTCATAAGATAAAGTTGAGAAGTATCATCTTCAACCCTTATAAGAAGATGAAAGACAAACCCTTCCTTGCATCTTCTTTGATGCAGTCCAAAACAAAGTGTGCATTTCCCTTTAGAAAAGATGACTCTATAATCAAACTCTTTTATTATGAAGAGCATTGAATCCATCCCCTTGTAAGGGTGCATTCCTCTTCAAAAAGGATGACTCTATAATCAAACTATTTTATTATGAAGAATGCCGAATCCAATCTGTGTTTCAAATGTATTCAGTAATATCTCATTAATGACTAAAAGTTATTCTACTTATTTAGTAATATCTCATTAATTACTAAATGAGTAATATCTCATTAATGACTAAAAGTTATTCTACTTATTTAGTAATATCTCATTAATTACTAAAGGTTTAATATCTCATTAATGACTTAAATGGTTAACATATGCATTTAGGTTCCTTTTCTAAAGATTTTTTTATTATTTAGATTAGAATGATACGAATGTCATGGAGGGGGCCATGGCATAGGGGCATATTTGGATTTTTCTTCAAATTATGGTTCCCTAAAATTTAACCCTATTTCAATGTCCATCTCAAAAAGGTCTAGGTGAGATTATTAACTTTCTCATTCTACATGTGAGAAAATGAAACCTTTCAATATCAATGAATTACAAAGTCCTTAATTTTTTTTAAAGATAAATTCAAGTTAAGAAGGCTAGGGGAATTTTTATCTATAATAAAATTTATAGAGTTTGATTGGAATAAAGAGTAAAGATCTTAAATGGACCTAACAATAAGATAAATTAGGACACAACCTTTAATACACACTTTATCTAAAAACAAACTATCCAAATGATATTTATCCAAAGGCACAAGTGCTTCATTTTTCATATGAATAAAAAAACTTTATAGAATGGCACCAAAGAAGATATAAAAACATAAACTGTAGTAAAAATAATACCCTTGTTAGTTTAAACACAATCATAACTAAGAAATCAAATCCTCCATTAATTGAGAAGAGTGAAAGCGAAACACTATTCATATAGTTTAAACCATAAAATACAACTAATTCCTCTTACCCAATTAAGTAGGGAACAATAATTATTTAAGATGTTATCGAGTTTAATCAATTAGTTAAATATATATAAACCTAAAATACAACTAATTCATCTTACCCAATTAAGTATAGGAACCAGAATTATTTAAGATGTTATTGATTTTAAATCAATTATTTAAATACATATAAATAATGACAGAAAAATAAAAAAATTTCACTTTGTTAAATTTAAAAATTTTTTTAACACAAAAAATTATTATATTTATATTAAACTAATAAAATAATAATAAAAATTAAAAATTAAATTAAATTTTAAGACACAAATTTTGTATAATTTTTATTATAATATTTAAATAAAAAAAATAAATAAATAAAAAATTAAATTATTAAATGTATATATAATATTCCACTAGAATATGCCATATAATTCAAGCTAGTTATCATACGGACCGAAAAAATTTTTTTAAAATTTCGAAAATTCGGAAGGTTCGATTCAGTTTGCAACTTAATACATCAATTCGGGTTTGGTACGGTGCACTTGATATTAGGTTCACGATAGACCAGCTCAGATTTGTAATCATAATTAGAGATTCTAGCATCCCATTTACTTTTTCAAAATCCTCTTTCGATCGGTAAATGGTATATGATTATGGTTAATAAAAAAATAATGTTGGTATTTTATGCCCTAAGACATTTATAGGAAATTTTTGAGCAGGTTTTTAATGAAATATATAGAAATTTATAATCTATATGGTAATTATGTGTTTATAAAATAAAGTAAAGACATTTACTGTATATTTGTAATGGGTAGATTTATCAAATTTGAGGATACATATTTTAATAAATTTTAACCAATAGGAAAATTGCATGAATTATCTAGGTGAATGGAATTTTTTTTAAAGTAGACTCTTTTATTTGGATTT
>APFE031436637.1:1162-23330 GCA_000404065.3 Pinus taeda | reverse complement strand
ATAACATTTTTCCTCTTGCTACTTCATTTTTTTATATATAACCATTCCAATAATCAAACAATCAACTTGTTTTTTGGGATTAAAGTCACGAGTTTCAGAGGAGTGCTTTGTATAATTTAAGTATTTAAAATTAAACATTTTAAGTGTTTTAAAAGTTTTTGAGAGGTTACGTTAAATTTATATGGATTATAATTAAGTCTAAAATTAGTTTACATAATTCAAGTGTTTTTATAGATATTTGAAAACATTAAATTTATTTATACATTCAGAAACATATTTGAAATAATTAAAGATAACAATCTCAACTAAAATTGTATTATCCAATTTTTGATGAAAAACAAAATATAAAAGAATTAAACAATGTCATTATTAATATATAAAATGAAATATTATCGATTATTAAACTTAAAAGATATTGATAAATAAGTTCAATAAATTACATTTTTTCTTTATTCTTTTAAACATAAGTAATAAAATAATAAATTTAAATATCTAAATAACTTCTTTTAAATATAGTTAGTTTTCCCGCTGATGGATGTGGACACATGGTTAACTAAAGGACCTTAGGGTTACCCCCTTCTCCCACGCGGCACACATGTGATCATTAACACACAACTCCACACTTTGGTACATCTGTTGGGAGTAGTATCCAGAAGCTACAACGAGTATGTTAATAGGTGTGATGGAATTCATTCCACTGTTGGAATTTTAGGCAATGAATTTTGGGTGGAGAGAGAATAGAAGGGATGACGATTGTGACCATGAGTTCTCACTTGGGTGTTGGCTTAGTGGGCATAATGCAGTGGCAGGTCGGCTCACAGCAGAATGGATCAATTGTGATTTTCAAATTAGTATAATAGACCCAAGTACGACCCTGAGAGGTGAATTGGTTCTTGGCTCAACGTCTAGCTGGGAACTTAGGTACCTTCTCCCCAATGTGGATTGTAGTTTCAAGGTGGACTTCCCTTTATGTGTCGAGAAGGTAACCCTGCTACATTGCTTATATTTGTCCAGTTGGTCTATCAATATTTCTATGGGTAAACTCTGGGAGAACTTCAAAGGGGATTCCATCGAGCTCTAGGTTTGCATCTTGGGGTGTTAAGTGATCACGCTTTGGTCATTTCTTTTGATTCTAGTCTCTGTTTGAACAAGATTGGTTTTCTTCTTTGCCCTTGTTTTGGCATAACATTGGTGGGCACCCTCGTCTGTAGCTTGAACAAGTGGGTGTTTAGTCCCCCTTTAATCCCCTTGTGTTTTCTAGGTTGTTTTTGTTTCGGGGTCGATGCTTTGTGGGTACTCTCTGACCAATCGGGTGGAGGAATTTAGCATTTGGGTGATTGTGGGCTTCAATGATGCAATTATTATTGGCAATTGCTTTGTTTCAAGGAATTCTCTCTCCGCCTATTACAAAACCTCTCCCCGCGTGGTGTTTACCATTTTCAGGAAAGGCAAGTTTCAGTGTTCTACTAGTCGTTGTTCCTACTTCTATCCAGCCAAGAGATTTTGAGATCGCTCAAAGACCCCGTTTGTCAGTCCTTCAGGTTTGAGGGAAATGACGTGTCAAAGGGGGAGGCCACGTCATAGGGGCGAACATCACATCAATGTTGGTCGTCCATCCCACAACCACAACTCTTCCTCTGGAAATTACGCAAGTTTGGAATGTGGAGTTGATATGGCTCACACCCTGAACTATTCTCCAAGTCGTATAGTTGCTCCATCCTCCTTAGACTCTATAACAGAGCAACTAAGAGGTGTCCAAGCCAACATTGATATTATTCGTGATCACGGGCATGAGGACCACAATGAACTGGTTACATATATGAACACCATTTAATTCAGTCAAAACAAGATCTTGGAACAGTTGGACAACCTCCGACAGAGCCATCGTCGAACTAATGATCATCTCTGCAAACCCAAAAGCTCGTCATGAACACATTAACATCCACATGAATTAACATGTTGGTTATTATGCTACTCCCCCTATACTTCCCCTCATGCTCTTCCTTGATATGTTTTTGTTAATATTTTTAATTTTTTTCTCCTCTATACAATGTTTGGCTTCTAAGCCTAGCACAAATAATGCATGTAAAAGTCTATCTGTGACATCCTCTGACCACAATAACAACCAATCTAATTGGAATAAGGTAATAGAGATTGTGGCGACACTTTTTGTACTCCTTGTTTTTTATAGAAATCTAATAGAAAAAATTTCAGTGACAAAAAAAATATAATTAGTTTTTTAATAGAAAAAAGCGAAATAAGTTTTTTTTTTTTCAAAACCCTAATCACTTTAAATTAAATTATAATATTTATGAAAGTTATCACAATAGACTAAAGATAATCAATTGATGTTGTAGATATGTTTTTATGTCTCTATGTGTTATACATCGTGTGGTATATATGTTGATTTAGCGCTTTTTTCTTTTTAAAGTAGATCTTGTATTTGTGTGTTATAGATTATATGGTATGTAAAAGCTATTTTATATATAATATATTGGGGTGAGAATGAATTTTGAAATATTTAAAATGAAAATAAAGGTTATGAAAGAGTTTTTTCTTGAAACATGCAAAGTAAAGATATTTTTTTTTCAATTATAAGTATAATATTAATGATGAAATTTAAAAGAAAATATATTATCTAATAATTAAAATATATTTTAATTGTATTAATAATTTATCTTTTTGCTTTTTAAATTGTTAATAAATTATTATTTTTGGTTTTTTTAAAATTGTTATTAAATGCCCAACATTTACAGTAATATTTTGTTCTAAAGATTTTTTTATTGTGTTTAGAAATGTGTAAAATGATGAAATTTAAGAGAAAATAGATTATCTAATAAACTTAAAAATATTTTTAATGTGTATTAATAATTTATCAATTTTATCCATTTTTTAAAATTGTCAATAAATGCCCAACATTTACAGTAATATCTTGTTTTAATGATTTCTTTATTGTGTAGTTTATAAACTTAGGAATGTGTAAAAAAGTCATGGAGGAGGGACCATGGCATAGCTTTATTTTTCTTTAAACCATGGTTCCATAAAATTTAACCCTACTTCAAAGTCCATTTCCCCAACAAAGTTTTGGGTGAGATTAATGAATTCCCCACTCTACATGTGGAAAGAGAAAGCTCGTCAATGAATTAAAAAGTCCTTGATTTTTTTTCAAATATGGATTTGAGCTAGGAGGCTAAGAATGCTTCTCTCTATGATAGAATTTATGTGGAACATGACTTGGTAAAAGTTTACTTGACAATATCATTATAGAGTGTGAAGATTCTAAATGGATCTAACAATAAGATAATTTGAAATATAACCTTTAAGCACATACCTTTGCTAAAAACAAATGATCTAAATGTTTCTTATTCAAAGGCACAATTGTTTGAAGCTAATTAAGAATCCATAGAGAGTGACACAAGAGAAGGATGTAGAGGCATCTAAGCTTATAGTTACTGTAATAAACTCCATTACACCCCCTAAGGTGTGTGTTGCTGGTTTATACACAATTACGACTCAGTCAACTCCTCTATCATCAACTAACTACTTGATGATCCTTAAGAGATAAGTGAAAGGGAGGCACAATTCACATAGTTAAAACTAGGAAACGCAACTAGTCCTTCTCATGAGTTTAAGTTATGTAATAGAATAAGAAATATTTAAGTGGTCATGAATTCATACCAATTAGTTTAATATATAGAAATGAAAAAGAAAATGAGGGTTTTTATTTTGCAAACTTGGATGTTTCTTCATTGAAAGATTTACAAGAAATATATATTTGGCCCTAGAGTTGTGCATGCCTTTAGTTGAAGCACAACCATAGGCAACATCCCTATTTCATGGTTTTCAATGAAGATGTCACAAGAAAAGAAACAAAAGATGTGGCTTGGTGAGGGTGCGTCAATGTGATTGTTGAACAACAAAATTTGGGGTTTCTTGCCTGTAGGCTTAGTGGCATGAGTGTGACATGGGCACTACATGACAAAGACATGAACCCCAAGACAAGTTGACCAAAGGGGTAGAAAATTGAATGCATGTGTCAACTTAAAACACCATGGCCCTGAGTGACGGGAAAAAGGGTGCAATGGACCGAGCAATGGATGAGCATGCGGTGAGGAGACCTGAGTAGTGGATATATGGCAGCAGACCGAGTAGGATGATGGGAGGTTATCTCGACTCAAGGTCATGTTGTGGGTCCAATCATTAGGAAATTATTTGAGATATGAGTGGTTGAAGGTGGGATGACAAAGGTCAGCCTGACTTGAAGGCACCGCAACTAAAACAATTCAACAATGGAGCTAATCCATTCCAAAAGTGAAGGGTCTTAAGGAAAAATGAAACAGCCGATTTGAGTGTCATATAAGTAAAACACATGATGCAAAGGAGAAGGAGGAAACATTGGATCACACAAAGAACCAAAATTGCAAGGCATAAGACAAGGTCGAGGAAGTCGGGTGAGATGAAGAAGAAGGACCGAGGTTACATGACTAAGTGAGAGGAACATGTCAAGCCATAGGGTGGAAAATTAGCTTGGTGGGGCTACAATCATTCAGACCTTGAGCAAAGGAAAGAGGGTTGAACTAAATGAACTAAGCCATGTAGTAAGTGACTCGCATAGGGTAATTTTGAGTAAGAGGGTTTTTCCTTGGGTTGAAAAATGGGTTATAGCATTGTACTTTGTTGCAACTGAGTCCTTGTCTTGGATTTTTATGTAAATTGTGATCTCTATAAAAGAAAAAGATCGAAGGGTCATTTCTTATACAATTATCCATGTGTAATTTGTATGGATGATGATGATGTGATGTCATTACATTTTGCTCATGAATGATTGATGGATGAAGATTAACTATAATAGAAGTGACAATAAGATTTTCTCAAGAACTATATTGAATGGTTATGATATTCCACTAAGAAACTAATAATATATAGAGTATATAAGAAAGCTTATTGTGAGGTGTAGTACAAGTGGATTAACTCTACACTATACTAGGCAATTGCAAAACACGTTGGTGTTGCACGCTCAAGGGGTCATAGTGTGCACACCAAAATGCTTTGTAACCACAGGAGCCCCTGGGATCATGATACACAATATTAGAGTTACCACACACAAGTGTCAGGAAGACACCATAACAATGTTTAAACAGGTTGTAGGTCAAAGTTTAACCAGCTCATCTTTGTGTTGAAAATGCAACAAGAAAATCCTAATTTAATTTTGTCCTTGAATTAAATTAGGAATAAAATTGTAATTCCACATCACAAGTCAACTAAGTTAACTTAACTTAGTTGGATCATTTAATTTGGGTTGAAGGTCTAACTTGAGTCGTGTAGAGTATCTCCTACATTATAGGAGCCCTAGTTGAGTTTATTTTGAGTTGTAATTAATTAATTAATTAATTTAACTGAGTTAAAGTCAATTAAACTAGTTCCAACTAATGGAGGAACTAGTAGGAGGTTAAACATTAGGGTGTTGTTTCATGTGTTCAACCAGTTACTTGATGATTCACTCATAAATAATAACTCATGCATGTCAGATCTAAGAGTTACCCAGTTGAGATTGGAGTTCATGGATAGTGTACTATCAGTTGTATAATCATCTTAATTGTATAGGTGGTGCATGAAGTCAGAAGAAGGCCTATGAGGATTGCACAATTCGTATTGAGGAATTTCCCTAATTAATAGGGGGCTAATTCCCAAGGAAACAATGCAAAGAAATAGGGACTTAGGTAAGAAAAAATTGGTTAAGCATTGGCCTAGGCTTGTCTAGGAAACAATGAGATAGATAGAGATAGTGCAGAGGGTTCTCGGGCTTGAGCAAAGCATTGTAATCTTCTCATATTTTTTTACTAATGCAATATACAGATAGCAAGGATTTTTAGTTGTGGCTTTCCTAGGGAAATAATTGTTTAATGTGTTGATTGAATTCTTTCTCTTGTATGCTTCGTGATTTCATGATTGTTTAATTGTTTTCGTTGATGAGTAGAGTATATTCAAGTCTATTGTAGCAGTTTGAATCTACAAGGAATTTCTACATGGTATCAGAGTAGAAATCATTGTAGAAGAGGAGAATACGAGTTTGTCTTTATCAGGTGAAATCAAATTTGTAGTGCCATTCTTCAGATCCAGTAGGACGTCGTTCTACGGATTGAGACTCGAATATGCCCTTGAGGGTAGTTCGAACTATATTGCTTGGAATTACATGATGGAGGCAGTTTTGGAAGAAAACGGGCTAAAGGAATTCATAGACAAATATATTGCTAAACCTCCAGCAATTGATGCTCAAGATATGGTAAAGTGGAGGAAATTTGTTGCAAAGGCAAGAAGGATCATACTAGAAGGAGTTCGAGATCATATTGTCTCAAACCTCCACAAGAAGGAGACTCCATATGCAATTTGGAAGGCCTTAACAGACCTTTTTTAGAATAGCAATGACCACAGGAAGTTGGCACTGAAGGAAAAGCTCAGGAAAATAAAGATGGAGAAAGTGACACAATACAAAAGTAATTGACCAAGTTCACCCAATGTTGACATGAACTTGGAAGTGTTGGTGTTACAGTCGTTGAAGCTGATTTGGTCAACCTAACACTTCTAGGCCTTCCCAAGAGTTGGCACAGCTACCAGGATTTTGTAAATGGGAGGGAGAAGCTACAAGAGTAGGAGTGTTTATGTTCCAACTTAGTGCATTAAGAGATTTAGTGGAACACCAAAGATGGATCCTCATCTAAGCATGATGATGATGAGAACTTCACCTTGGCTGGAAAGGCAAATAAAGGGAAAGGGGATTCATCCCATTCCAAATCATATTCTATTCAGGTAGGAAAGAAGAAGGACTTGTCGAAGATTAAATTTTTTCACTGTCACGAGTTGAGGCACTATGCCACGAAGTGTCCGCACAAGAAGGCCAACAAGAAGCCCTCTGGAGGAGCAACAAGTGAAGCTCTTGCTTCATAATTCAAGTTGGATTTCACCATCATTTATTGCATGGTGACATCGATGATGGGTAGTGTGTGGTATCTGGATAATGGAGCCTCATTCCATATGACTGAAAACAAATAATTCTTCAGTGACTCGGAGGAGAAGGACCTCTAGATACACATTGCAATGGGAGATGATGGAAAGTGTAGCGAGACTGACATCGGTACTGTTAATTTTCAAATGGAGTTTGGTTTTCCTCTCACATTAAAAGATGTCATGTATGTTCCGAGTTTGAAGAAGAATTTGGTTTCAATTGCTATGTTGGAGGACCGTGGCTACGATGTGATATTTAGCAAAGGAAAGGCTTTCCTTCATCACATAGACTCGAGACAATTGAATCAGATTGGGGTTCAAGTGAAGAACCTCTACAAATTGGATGTAGAATATTGTGCAACATTGAGCACAAAAGCATAGAAGATGTAGAGCCGCGACATCGGTGAACTATGGCATATAAAATTGGGTCACTTGCACCACAGAGCTTTGAAGATCATGCAATCGATTTATACAAGACTTTCCAAGGGTACACTCGAGAAGAGAGATACATGCAAAGGGTGTACATTGGGGAAGTACATCAAAGCCACCTTTCATGATAAGGAAAATCGAGAACAAGAAATCCTTGAAAGAGTTCACTCAGATGTGTGTGGATCATTCTTAACAACCTCCACGACCAAGCATAGGTATTATGTAATATTTATAGATGATTTCTCACGTGAGAGTTGAATTTTATTCATGCAGAAGAAAGATCATACTTTATCTAAATTTTGTGAATTTAAAGCACTTGTTAAGAAAGACATTGGCAAGAAAGTAAAGTCTCTCAAGAGCGATAATAGTGGAGAATATAATCTATCGAATTAATTCAATAAATTATGTGCATTAGAGGGAATTCGACAGGAGTAAATAGCACCCCTTAACCCACAATAGAATGGGGGTGTCTGAAAGGAAGAACAAAAGTATTGTGGGAGCTTCACGATAAATGTTACATGATCAGGGACTACCATTTCACGTCTGGGTTGAAGCATGAAGCACAGTTATATATGTGAAAAACAAGAGTCTTCATCAGATTCTTGAGATGAGTACACCAGAAGAAGCTTTTTCAGGTAAGAAACCAGATGTGTCACACTTTAGGATCCTTGGTTCATCAGTTTATTGTCATGTTACCAACGATGAAAGGAAAAAGCTAGAACCAACAATTGAGTTGGACATATTTGTGGGTTACACTGATGCACATCAAAACTATCAAGTATACCTACCATCTCACAAGATGAAAGTGGTTTGTAGAGATGTGAAGTTAGATGAAGAGAAGGCCATGAGATTTTCCCTTGAGAGGGAGCTTTAGTTACATGTAGATTAAGAGATTTTAGCTCTAAAGGAAGAACCTCGGGATGATGTGGAGAAGCCACATGCAGAAGAGCAGAGAGTGGAATCACCTACTCATGCAAAGACTTCCAGAGATGGGAGGAAACGCACCAGAGAGGCTAACAGATTGATGCATGATGCTAGAGATAATGTGGGAGCACCCACATCACAATGTAGGTAGAGGAGGTCACCAGATCGGTACACTGGCTACATGGCTCTGATGAGAGAGAGTGTAGAGATTGAGCCATCCTAATTTGAGGAAGAAGTGTAGCAACCAGTATGGATTGATGCCATGGTAGAGGAGTATGACTCCATTATCAGAAACAAGGTTTGGGAAGTGGTCCCAAGACTAGCAGACAAGTCAGTGGTGAGTTCCAAATGGCTTTACAAGGTAAAGCAAGTAGCATATGTTACTGTGGAGAAACACAAGGCCAAATTTGTGGCCAAAGTGTTCTCTCAGGTGGAGGGAATTGATTACGATGAGACCTTTGCTCCAGTAGCAAGGTTCTCTTCAATCATATCTATTCTAGCACTTTTAGCGCAGATGGAATGGAAGATACATTAGATGAATGTGAAGAAAACCTTCCTCAATAGATTGAGTGATGAAGAGGTGTACATTGAGCATCTATAAGGATTTGAGACCTTCAACAGAGAGTCACATGTGTGTAGACTCAAGCAAGCATTGTATGGATTGAAACAAGCACCTTATTCTTGGTACACCCAGATTGACAACTATTTCACTAGGTTAGGCTTCACCAAAAGTGAAAAAGATGCAAACCTTTACCATATTTTGGTTGAAGGTAAATTGTTGATTATAACATTATAAGTCAATGATTTACTTCTAATAGGCGATGAGAAGCTAGTAAAATATTGAAAGAGAATTTGAGATGAAGAACCTGGGGCTCATGCATTATTTCATTGGTATGAAGTATGGAAAGGAGATGAGGAACTGCTTGTTTCTTAGGGCAAGTATGCCAATGAGATATTGAATAAGTTCCACATGGAGAAAATCAAACCCATGGAGACTCCTCTAGCATGGATTTGAAGGAAGATGCTACTTCAGGTGAAGTAGTGGAGGCTACTATTTATAAGCAGCTTGTGTATTCACTTATGTATTTGGTGAACAAGTGACCGAACATAAGCTTTGCAGTTAACCAGCTTAGTCAAGAAATGGTTAATCCAACCAATCTTTATTGGAAGGCAGCTAAACATGTGTTGATATACCTCAGAGGCACCACTCAGTTTGGTCTTTGGTACAAATGAGCAGAGGGAGTGAAGCTTCAAGGCTTCACAGATGCATATTGGGCTAGAAGTCCATACAATAGGAAGAGAACCTCAGGGGGAATCTTCAGTATTGGGTCAGCAACAATTTCTTGGTACAGTAGGAAGTAGAGATCAGATGCACTCAGTTCGGCAGAAGTAAAGTACATGGCATCTAGTTAAGAAACTTGTGAGGTTATCTGGATGAGGAAGATCCTTGTTGGGTTATTTGGTCAACAGATCTATCCTACAATGATTTACTATGACAATTAGAGTTGTTTCAAACTCTTTGAGAATCCAGTTTTTCATGATCGTTCCAAGCATATCAACATCTGGTATCACCATATACGAGATTGTGTGCAGAGGAGAATCATGTTGCTAGAGTACATTCCTAGAGAGGAATAGGATATAGACATCTTGAGTAAGGCACTGTCAAGAGGAAAATTTTAGTTCCATAGAGGCAGGATTGGGGTATCTGATAATCCCTTTCTTACTGGGAGAGAGTGTTGAAAATGCAACAAGAAAATCCTAATTTAATTTTGTTCTTGAATTAAATTAGGAATAAAATTGTAATTCCACATCACAACACAAATTGTATGAGTTAACTAAGTTAATTTGATTTAGTTTGTGTAGTTAATTCGATTTGAGGGTCTAACTTGAGTCATGTAGAGTGTCTCCTACATTCTAGGATCCCTAGTTGAGTTTCGTTTGAGCTATAATTAATTAATTCAATTTAATTGAGTTAAAGTTAGTTAAACTAGTTCCAATTGATGGAGGAACTAGTAGGAGGTCAGACAATGGGGTGTTGCTTCATGTGTTCAACCAATTAACTAAAGATTCACTCATTAATAACTCATGCATGTTAGATCTGAGAGTTACCCAGTTGAGATTGGAGTTCAGGGACAACGTACTATTATTTGTATAATAATCTGAAACAATGCAAGGAAACAATTAATAGGGGGCTAATTCCCAAGGAAACAATGCAAGGAAATAGGGACTTGGGAAAGCATAAAATTTCTTAAGGATTGGCCTAGGCTTGTATAGGAAGCAGTGAGACAGATAGAGATAGTGCAGAGGTTGCTTGGGATTAAGCAAAGCATTGTAATCTTCTCATATTTTCAGACTAATGCAATATACAGATAGTAGGCGTTTTTAGTTGTGGCTTTCCCTAGGAAATCATTGTGTAATGTGTTGATTGAATTATTGTTGTTGTATGCTTCGTGATTTCACAATCTTTTAATTGTTTTCGCTAATGAGTAGAGTATATTCAAGTCTATTGTTTTAGTAAATTAAAATTAGCAGTTTGAATCTACAAGGAATTTTTACACTTTGGAGGTAAAGCTAAAAGAACCAAAGATGTATGATGGGACTAGAAAAGTTAAGGTGCTTGAGAATTCCTGTTGGGATGTGGAACAAATTCTAGAATAGATCAAGGGATTTTTTGAAGAGATGGATGTCAATGTGACAACCATGTACCCATAAGAACATCAAACCTTTGGCGTAGAACTTCAGTTGAATATTTAGCATTCGATCACATGACAGACAAAATTGTGACTTGGATGGAGCTAAAAGAAGCTTTGTAAGGATAATTTCGACCAGAGAATTATGAGCGGGTGGAAAATATTATCTAAGGGAGTTGAAGTATACCAAGAAGATCCAAACCCACAACAAGAAATTCTCAAGCCTTATGTTGGAAATCATAGACATGCATGATAAGGATAGAATGTATATATTTTCAACAATCTCCAGCCATGGGCAAAGAAGGAAGTCTTGAAGTGGCATCTTTAGAACCTTGTAGAAACTATCACCACAACAAATAATGTCCTGAAATACCATACAAATGGGGAAGGTAAGGAGGAAGTGCAAAGTGATAAGTGCAAGAAAACAAAGGATAGGAAAAGGGGATGATTTCCAAAGAAGGTAAACCAATAGGTGTAGCCAAAGAGAATAGGTTGATATGATGTTGGATATATGGAGAAGATCTCTTAGCAATAAACTGCCTCATTAAGTGGAAGGTGGCTACTTTAGAGTAGTAAGAAACAACAAAACTTGGGATGATGCAAGTAATAGGGTCCTCACTAGATCAAAGAGAAAGTCTGAATGTAATAATGAATATGGCCACCATATTCGCATGTGAGCAACATTTTTGTGGAGATACATGTGGAGACATGAACAATATTGATGTAAATTATATTATTTTATGACATGTCAATATTATGTCTACTCTAATAGATAGGATATAGAAGTTAGAGAAAAGGATGACTAGTTTAGAGCAGAAAAGGGAGATTTTGATGGAAGTAATGGTTCATAGGTGTGACCAAGGAAGTGTTCCTTGGTATGTTGAGGCTAAAGAGAGAGCTCGTACATCAACATTGAGCCCTATATTTTGGCCACGAGACCATGATCTAGAGATACTTGTTGAGGAGGCAGAGGGAAGGATATGGTGATATCCACCTTTGCTAACTTATGTGACGAGGAAATATGGAGGATTACAAGGAAGTATGGAGGAGTGTTTCCAGGTGAGAAGATGAGAGATGAATGTGTAGGTCACCATGACCAATACTCCTTTTCATCACATTGGGAAATGAGTAGATAGCTCTATGTTATAATTATATGTTGAGCAGTGATCTTGGGGGTGCCTACAGTAGTACCTCTACATCGGGAAAATTGATCAACTTGGATTATATGTGATTTAGGATATTACATTGTGACACATGAGTTCTTATGGAGCTTGGTGAAATAATTTGATTAGATACCTAATTAGCTAAGTGACATGAGGGGATCCATCACATGGTGATATGCAGAGGTGATTTCCAAAGATCCAGTTAGAGACATCATCTAGAGAAGTTATACATCATGATGTTGATGTCCAGTGGGATATTGAGTGGGGGAGGATGCTAGGCCCTAGAGTTGGGCACTCCTTTAACCAAGGTGGACACCATGGGTGGCATCCCCATCCCATGATTTGTGATGAAGATATCATAATAAAAGAGACAAAAGTGGAGGTTGTTCAAGGGCATGCCAATGTGAGTGTTGAAAAGTCGAAGTTAGGTTTTATTTCATGTAGACTTGGTGGAACGAGCACCACATGGGCATGGCATGACCAAGCCATGTACCCCAAGATGAGTCAATCAAAGTGGAAAAAAATCAAATTCTTTTCTTGGCCTGAGACACCATGGGCCTGAGCGATGGGAAAAAGGGTGCAATGGACGGAATGATGGATGAGCATGCATTAAGGATACCCAAGAGGTAGATCATGGGAGGAGGCCAAGTGGGATGAAAAAAGGTCAGCGCAACCCAAGGTCATGGCATAGGTCCAACCAATGGGTGAAGATGGGACAAAGGGGATCATCCTGACTTAGTGTTACCACAATAGAAACAATTCAATGCTGGAGCCAACTCATTCCAAAAGTGAAGGGTCATAAGGAAAAACCAAATGGTCAAGCCAAGTGCCATATACATAAAGGGAATGATGGAGAGGAGAAGGAGGGAACATCATATCACATAAGAACCAAACTTGCAAGTCATAAGATGAGGATGAGGAAGTAAATTGAGATGAAGAAGAAGGGCCAAGGTTGCCCAATGAAGTGTGTGGAATAGTTTGAACCATAGGGTGTAAAAGTAGCTTGATGGGGTTGTATTCATGCAAATCCCAAATGAAGGAAAGAGGCTTGAACCAAACGAACTGAACCAAGTAACAAGTGACTTTCCTAGGGTGATTTTGGGTCAGAGGATTTTTCCTTGGGTTGCAAAAAAGGTTATGGCATTGTACTTTGTTGAAATTGATCCATTGTTTCAAATTTTATGTAAATTATGATATCTGTAAAAGTAGAAAGCTAAAGGTCCGTTTCATATACAATTGTGCATGTGTAATATGTATGGATAATCATGATGTGATGTATTTACATTTTTCTCATTAATGATTGATAATTGAACATTAACTGAAGTACAAGCGAAAGTAATATTTTCTTGCACTATATTGAATGGTTATGATATACTAAGTAACTGATAATATTGAGATTATAGAAGTAAACTTATTGTGAGGTGTAGTCCGAGTGGAGTAACTATGCACTACATTAGGCAATTAGTTGGTGTTGCATGCTTGAGGGATTGCATTGCACCCACCAAGGGGCCTTGCAACTGTAGGATTCCCTAGGGTTGTGATAGGTGTATTGTTGGTTTATAAGAAATTATGAATAAGGAGTCAAGTCCTTCACCACTAAGTATCTACTTTATGATCCTTAAGAGAGAAGTGAAGGGGAGGTGATCTTAATTTAAACAGGAATGCAATAAATTATAGATATAACCATAAATACAATGATGCAGCAGAAATACCACTTCATTTCATTTATATCAAATACTAAAATATGCTTACAACTAGAATGGAAATAAGGCTATCTTGGATGATGGTAGATTATCTATGAGAATAGATATTGCGGCTACATGCCTATGAACTATGTTACAATGAGGATTGAGGGCATATTTATTATTGATAAGAAATGGAAAACCCCAAACATCCAAAAACCTAACCCTAGGAGGTGAAACTCCAAACTATGGGCCCCGTTGGGGTAAATTGGTACATCAAATTCCCGGGGTTGTAACTTTGGCATATGATCTCTGTTTGACATGTATTAAACCTTGTTAGAAATATCTATCCAAGTACTACAACTACTAACAAGAAATATTGAGTTTCCATTATATTTGTTGTCGGTGATTTTCCCAAAAGACGTCGTTTAGGGCCTCAAAACAGATCTAGAAGTTCAAGACCCGGGAAACTGCCAAAAATAATAAACTGTGTTATAATTTAGGAAACTGAAAGGAACAATGGTGGGGGTCTAAGTGGAATAGGTGGGTGGCCACAAATACCCACCTAGATCATTCCTCCCTCCTTAGGAAGAAATCGTCCCCATTGTGTTGAGTTCCTCCATGAGATGAGGAAACTTCTGTAGGACTTGGTCCCTAGTGAGCCACTTGCCCTAGTGAAGGGGTTGGCCTGCTTTGACCACTTGATATAGTTGGATTCTTTGTTGTTAGGTGTTCTTGATTTGTGTGTCCATGATCCGATCAGTTTTGGATTTTTCCATGCAGTCTGGATTTAACTCTGTAGGTGTGAGTTATTCTGCAATGTTTGATGTGTCCAACAATGGTGGGAATTATGGTTGAATGCGGTCCACATTGAAGACTGGGTGAAGTTCAAGGAATGGGGGAATGTTGAGCTCAAATGAATTGTGTCCCACAACCTTGGTAATGGTGTAAGGACCATATCGAAGTGGTATGAGTTTCCGATAGGCTCCAGTAAGGTGTTCCTTCTGCAAATGCAACCAGACTTTATCGCCCACCTGATACTTGTGTGGCACCTGATGTTGATCATGTCACTACTTGTACTTGGCTTTTGATTTCTCCATAATATTGTGGACCTGTTGGTGGATGTGCTGAATATGCTCAATGAAGTTGTTTTCGTTGTCAGCTTCAAACTAGACATGAGACGAATCTGCCTAAGTAGCTGCAAATGGTATGGCCACTTCAATGGGACATAGTGGTTGGAATCCCAAGCCCACCTGAAAAGGGATGCGACCAGTCGAGCTATGGAGAGCCCGGTTACAGCTGTGTTGGAAATAGGGGAGGCTCTCATCCCATGTGTGTTGATTCTTTGAGTTGTACATGCGCAACATGTGTACGACCATCCTGTTGAAGACCTCTGTCTAGCCATCAGTTCAAGGATCGAAAGTTGTGGACTTAGTGAGCTTGGTGTCCAACATCAACCAGAGACTAGACCAAAATGTATTGAGGAACCTGCTGTCTCAATCTAAGATGATAGACTATGGGATCCCAAAGTGTACCCACACTCGTTCAAAGAAGATTTTAGCAGTGGCTTCTGTTGTGATATTCTTCTTGCAGGTTGCCATAATGGCCATCTTCGAGAATTTGTCGATGATCACAAAACACAATCATTATCATGCTTAGTATAAGGAGGGCCCGACATGTAATCCATGGAGATGGATTCCCGAGGTCGACTAGGTCTAAGCAGCAGAGTATAGAGTCCTTTATTCTTGATGGTAGATTTTGAAATGGTGCAGGAAGTGTAGGATCTAATTGACTTCCCGACATTTTGTCAAAGATTCGGCCAATAGAAATACTTTTATAGTACTACAATTGTTTTCTCGACCACGAAATTCTTAGCTACCCGATAGTAGTGTGCCTCCCAAATCATCTTGGCACACCTACTTGAAGGAACACAAAGGTGTTCAAAGTGGCATAATAGTGCGTTTGTATGAACTACAGGGGCCGGTGCTCTATGTGGATGACCATTTCCTTCCCAAAAATGTAATGCTTCCATTGTCGGCAAGGTTGCACAATGGAATGTATCTCTTTGTCATAAGTGGGATACTTTTGGAATGTATCTGAAAATGTCTCACTACGATATGCCACTAGATACCCCTATTGAGTAAGGACTTCCTTAATAGAATAGTCATAAGCATATGTCTTGATTTCAAATGGTTGTTGCAAGTCTGGCAATGTGAGCACTGGTGCAGAGTAGAGGTGATGTTTAAACTCTGTGAACACCTTCTGTTGAGATTTAGACCAAAATATTTTTTCTTTCGCTCCTCCGTTGGTGACTTGACTCAAGGGCCAAGTGATATGAGAGAACCCCAACACGAACATGCAGTAGAAATTGGTAAGACCCAGAAACTTGCAGAGCTTTGTTAGAGTGGTTGGGGCTTTCCAATACCAAATGACTTGGATTTTGGTTGGATCCACATGCACCTCACGTTCATTAATAATGTATCCGAGATACTGAACCTGGTCATGCCAAAAGTGCATTTCTCCAAATTGGCACACAACTTGTGCTGCCACAGTGTTTGGAGAACCTGTCGAATGTGGTGGAGGTGCTCTTCCCAACTCTGGCTAAAGATCAGGATGTCATCCAAGTATACCACTACAAATGAGATGGTGAATGGCCGCAAGATTTCATCCATCAGCCTCATGAAGTTTGTAGGAGCGTTTTTCAACCCGAAAGGCATAACCAGCCATTCAAAAAGGCCCTCCTTAGCTTTGAAGGTACTTTTCCACATGTTGAATGGTTCGATTGCTACCTAGTGATATATGGACTTCAAGTCAATCTTTTTAAAATATTTGGCCACCTTGCATTGGTCTAGAAGGTCATTAATCCGTGGGATCGGGTACCTATTCTGGATAGTGATCTTGTTCAGGGCCCAATAGTCAATACAGAGTCTCCAAGTCCCATCCTTATTTTGTACCAACATGATCAGGCTCCCACAGGGTGATGAACTCGGTCGTATGTGAGGTTTCTATAGTAGCTCCTAAATCTGCCTCTTGATTTCATCATTCTCCATAACAGAGTGCTAATAGATTGGTCCATTGGGAAACGACGCACATGGGGAGATCAATGGAGTTCTTGACCTGAAAGTGAAGAGGCACCCCTGCAGGGGAGGTGAAGATGTCCCCGTACTCCTCCATGAACTTATCCATTTGTTGTTGTCGTGTAGAGGGGCCCTGTTTGGAAGTCATGGCCACCATCTCCATCTTTCTGTGAGGGCATATAATCAAGAAAATAAATTTCCCGGTTTTGAAAATGAGCTTACCACATTGTTTTGCAGTAACCAAAGAGATGGATGTAGGAATTGCTACCTTCAATAACCTGTACAACTTATTTACCAAGGTAGCAATAGCAGTGCAAGGCCTTGACTCATACACAACATGTTTCTTCCACAAGTATGGTTGGCCTAATAATACATCACAAACATCAAAAGGAGCAATGTCACATAATACCTCATTCGTGAAGGCCTTGATGTTGTATGGAAGGTAGCACTACTGACTGATGTGGAAATCCCATCCTTGGTGAAGCCACCCAAGAGTGTATGGTTGTGGGTGTTCTATGGCCAGTAAGCACAACCCCTTCACAACCGTTGTTGAAATGAGGTTATTTTGGCTCCCGCTATCGACAATGAACTGTAGCGTGGAACCCTTTACCCACATTTGTGAATGGAAGAGGCACTCCTCGTCCTCTGGATCTTCGGGTTCCTCTTTCTAAATATTTGTGGTGGCAACGGTGGCATCAAGTTCTGACTCGGAGTGGGAACATGCATCTGATTCAGAAGCCTTCAGCTTGGTCAGCAATCACTGCTTGGCCCGACACTCACTTATGTTGTGAGTGGAGATCTTATGGAAGTCACACCACTTTCCCGTGTCCTTCTTCGAATTTGCAGTGTTGTTATTTTCTTATGGCTTTGGCAGGTTGTCCTAGTCCATCCCACCTTGGCTTTGTCCTTTGTTCTACGGTTCGGGGGCATCTTTCCCTTGTTTTAGATTCAAAAATCTCACTTTTCTTGTTTAAGCTTATGCTTGATCTTGACAATGTATCAATACACCATGCCGAGCGAGGATATGTCTACGAAATCCACCTCATCCTCGATGTACCTGTGTAGGCAGTTGTGGTACTTGAGTACCAAATGTTTCTTAGAATGCTTGATACCCAACTTCATGTGAAGGTATGAAAAACATTAGTAAAATCTAGCATGTCTTGGTCCTGTCCCTACCGCAGCATGGTCCACTTTATGTATTTATCCTCATAGATCCCGACAAGGTAGTACTAATCATTAATGGCATCCCAGAACGAGTTCCAAGTGGGTACGACTAAAAATAGTGAAGGCATACTTTCATCCTTCTACTCATAGTAGGTTTCCCACCAATCCTTGACATGGGGGGCAACTTTGAGAAGAGAAACAATAATCTTTTCCGGGCTGGAAAAATCATGAATAGAAAAATATCCTTCTATCAGATTTAACCATTTATCTATGGTGTCTGCATCTATTTAGCCCTCAAATATGGGAATGTCAAAGTTTACTTGTACCTTAAAAGGAGTGACCTCCAGAGTGGTTGTTGGATGTGTATGCGCCACTGGTGGGAAACCGTTGAAGGATCTGGGCAAAGTTATCCATCATCGCATACCTTTGTTTCTCGAGGGCCTCCTCAAGCAATATTTTGATAGGATCTCGTCCTCCCTTGTCTCTCTTTTCTTCCCCCATGGGAGGCCATCGAGATTGGCGAGGATGGTCTTACAAAGGTTCGACCAGTTCATGACGCAGGAAAAAACGCCTAAAGGCAATTTCCCTGACTTTCATAATAACCTTACATGAACCTGTGGGTTATGGCCCACCTATACAAATTGGAAGCGTTTACATTGGTGGGTTTTATCTAAAACCCAACTAATCACCAAACAGCGACTAACACATAATCCACCAACAACGTCGGTCCCACCTGAATGCACAAGACCAGACCCCAAATAAAATAAACCTGTGTCCATAAACTTCTCGGGTCTTCTCAGGCCCAAGTCTTATCACTTCAATCTCTGTCATTGATCACATCTTTCAATCTGACGGTTGATGGTTCACCCAATAAACGAACCTAATCACCGATCCTCCGCCATTTGTTTAAGACACACTTGATCCAACGGTCAGTAGTGATGTCGCACGAGCTACTTGCACAATGTTTAACTACCCTTATAGAGCCGATACGGATTATAAATCCTTAATCTGTAAATGTTCGTTTCTATTCTAAGATTAATGTTCGATCACTCTATGACTTGATACTCGTTGGATATATGAGGTCATCAAATCTACAGCCTGCAGTTCTTCAACGAGCACATGGGTTAAAAATAGGCCTAACCCCTGCCATTGACTATGATAAAAAAGTTTGACATTGAGATTGACGGCTAGAAGTGAGCGCAGGTCTTCAACCACGATTAAGAAATTCTGACTCTCCTATCCCCCGCAGTCTATTCCTCTGTCATTCTTCTTCCACCATTCATATCCATCGTTCTAAATGATCCGACGACTCCCTCTACGCTTGTTCGCTTAAGATGGATTTTACGTCAAACACACATTAACTCTGCCATACTCTGTTCCAACTCATACAACAATTAACTTGTTAATGTTGGATTGCCATCGATCCTTACAGTGATCGATGGTTGATAAATAACATGGGAATTAACTCAATAGCACATAAACACACAAACATACAAATTCCACATAACACAATTTATATTATACACAGTATAATTACACCGTAAGGCATTTAAGCCTTAGTCACAAATTCTCCTCTTGACTACATTGAATCCAGACTCTATTACACAAATGTTTCCTGCCTTCTATCTCTCTTCTCACACACAGAGACTCTTTATAGAGAAATTACAAAGTCGTGGATCATATAAGATCCACGATTTCCTCCCACAATCGCTCAATCAAATCCCCTAAATCTCTCTACACACATACATGGCAGATAATTACATTAAATTAAGTCTTCTCGAGACTTATCAATTCCATCATATTAGCTCATTTTTAACAAAAAATTGCTCCCAGTTTACATGATTGTCCACATCTCCCCCTCCATAGTTTTGACTTTGAATTTTGATTAAGGCTGCTTGGATGCTCCTACATCAGACTACCGAGGCACAAAAATGTATGACCTCCTGGTCATATGCTTCTCCTTCATCCCATAGAAATTCTACCCACTTCCTCAGTGGAACTGCCTTCATGATCTTTCTATAAGTTGCAACAAAACCTCTCCAGTAACAGTCTTCTTTGCTACATGATACCTCACCAAGCTTCCCTCCTGGCTTAGACTTTCGGCATCTCTCTAGTTCTCTCTTCTGTGAACCATTTGAGCACTCCATGTTCTAGGCTGCTACAAGTTTTTTCACCTTCTGTTGCTGCTATAGACAGTACAAAGATCATAAACTCTCTAGTTTTCAACATAACTATACCTCCTCCTTTTGCACACAAAATCTTCTTTCTCGCAGGAAACCTTTAATAGCTCTGATACCACTTTGATGCAGGAAAAACCACCTAAAGTCAATTTCCCTAGCTTTCTTAATAACCTTACGTGAACCTGTGGGTTATGGCCCACCTATACAAATTGGAAGCGTTTACCTTGGTGGGTTTTATCTAAAACCCAAACAATTACCAAACAATGACTAACACATAATCCGTCAACAACGTTGGTCCCACCTGAATGCACAAGACCAAACCCCAAATAAAATAAACCCGCACCCATAAACTTCTCTGGTCCACTTAGGCCCAATTCTTATCACTTCAATCTCTGCCATTGATCACACCTTTCAATCTGACTGTTGATGGTTCACCCGATCAACCAACCTAATCATCGATCCTCCACCATTTGATCAAGGCACACATGATCCAACGGTCAGCAGCGATGTCGCACGAGCTACTTGCACAATTTTTAACCTCCCTTACAGAGCTGATAAGGATTATAAATCCTTAATCTATAAATGTTCAGGTCCGTTCTGAGATTAACGTCCGATCACTTTATGAACTGATACCCGTTGGATATAGGAGGTCATCAAATCTACGTATGTGGTTCTTCAACTAGCACACGAGTTAAAAGAGGCCTAAACCCCACCGTTGACTGTGATCAAAAAGTTTGACATTGAGATTGATGGCTAGGCGTGAGCACAGGTCTTCAACCACGATCAAGAAATTCCGACTCTCTTATCCCATGCGGTCTATTCCTCCACTAATCTTCTTCCACCATTCATATCCATCGATCTAAACGATCCAAGAGCTCCCTCTATGCATGTTCTCTTAAGATGGAATTTACGTCAAACACCCATTAACTCTGCCATACTCTATTCTAACTCATACAATAGTTAACTTGTTAACATTGGATCGCCATCGATCCTTACAATGATCAATGGTCGATAAATAACATGGCAATTAACTCAATAGCACATAAACACATAGACATACGAATTCCACATAACACACAATTTATATTATACACAGTATAATTACAGTCTAAGGCATTTCAGCCTTAGTCACAAATTCTCCTCTCGACTACATTGAATCCACACCTCTGTTCACAAAAATGTTTCATGTCCTTCTATCTCTCTTCTCACACACACAGACTCTTTATAGAGAAATTACAAAGTCATGGATCATCTAATATCCATGATCTCCTCCCACAATCGCTCAATCAAATTGTAGGTTTTAACCCCGTACAGAAATTACCTGCATGCGAATTCTAAATCACAAGAAAAAATAAAAATGCGAGAGCATAACACATAAAACACATATACACAGAGATTTCCCACTGGATCTCAAAACCGAGACTACCAGCCTGATTTTTCATTATATTCCTTTCAATGTTACAATACATATTTATACATGCCGAAGCATCCAGTAACATGGACCGAAAACCATCGCGTCCAAAACCATGGACCGAAAAACCATAGGTAGGTTCGCCCAACCTAATATAGGGTCCAAAAAAAAATTTCTCGGGGCGCTGCCCTGAACCCCGTAGAGGGGGGCTACCTTCCCCCCTCAAACCCCCCGGACAGGGGGGGCTACCGCCCCCCTGCTACGCAATCGGCGCAACAAAGGGGGGGCTCCGCCCCCCCATTCACTACGTAGGTTAGTCGTGGAAAGAATATAACACACCCCAACAATCTCCCACTTGTTGTTTTCTTTCCACAGGGGGCCACAGGAGAGCTTAGTCATTTTTCCAGCCCTGAAACACCCATTGTTTCTCTACACCAAGAGAACTT
>APFE031436623.1:0-28420 GCA_000404065.3 Pinus taeda | reverse complement strand
AAATTACTATTAAGCTAAACTAATGAAACTATAAACTATTACCATAATATTAAGATAATGTAGTTAATAATATTATTTTTTTTTGTAAGCTGGGGAGTTACCAATTTCTATTATCAAAAATGAAACTATTACAATCTTAAGGTGGTCTCAACCTGCCCCGAGGGGAAACCAGGTATATTGACCACCTATAGTTTTTGACTGCTGACCAAAAATAAAAGGTTTTCAAACTGTCTTTCCAGGCTTTGTAAACATTCACCTTGTAACTATTACTATTGACATCTAGTTGCAAGTAAGTCTTATCATAAGTCCTATACATAGCTAAAGGAAAAACTAAAATTTGCATTTTCTATCTATATCAAAAAACATGCCTTTCTTCATTGATTCCCAGCGTCCTCATGCTGCTCCTTATCCTTCTTGATCACCAAGCCATTTGCCTCTAGCTGCTGCTGAAGATCCTCCAGCCCCTTGTCTTGCATGAGGAGGGTGATTAGGATGTTATTCAGCTCTTTCTTCAGGTTTGGTATTCCCTGTGACAATTCAGCCATTTCTAAGGCTATCTGCTCCATGGCTTTGGCCATAAGTCTTTTCATGACCCAATATAGGTGCAGGGATTGCTTATACAGTGTCATTCGGCCTCGGGTATGGCCTAGATCCGGCATAAGATGCATCCAGTCCCCCATTTCTTCCTCAGACTGTGCCTGAATGGCCTCTTCCTCCCAGTGCTCAATTATTCTTCTGATTTTCTGGTTCGTTCTCTCATTATAGGCTCTCTCTGCTACCCGAACTCTTGTCTCTATAGTCCTCCTCCCTTGTCGTCCTTCTGCTCCCACACTGGTCTCCTCGTATTCCACTGTGCCTTCGCGACAGCGACGACCCCTCCTGCTTCTCCCGACAACTATTCCTCGCCTGCTCTGGCCTCCCCTTCCTCGGCGACCTCGTCCTCGCCTCCGCCTACCCCTCCTTGCCTCAACACCCGGCTCCTGTCTACTTTCATCTTCCTCCCGACCTCTTTTCGCGGCTCTGTTTCCTGTACTCTTCTCATTTCGGTCACAGTTAACATTCCCCTCTACTGCCATTTCAAATTTAGCTTTGTTGTCTTCATTGTCATCCTCAGAAACTTCATATACAGGAATATAAAATTGCTCAGGGCCCTCCTCCAATTTTCCTTTGCCTTTCATGTCTTGGCCCCCTCGGCTCTGGTCCCCATCTCCAGCTCTGCTTCGCATCCATCTCCCTACTGCCCTGCTCCCTTCCGCTGCCATTCTTTCCTCGTTTTTTGGCTTCGGCCTGTGCGTCCTTGTTCTTTTTGCTCTGCTTCCTAAACTTTGCTCTCTCCTGGCTGTATTCTGCCACTTACCTCCGCTCTCTCTGGTTTTCCTGCATGCAATTTCTCTTCTCCCTCTTCGCCACCCTTTCTTCCTTATGCCTCCCTTCTTCATGCACTTAAGCTCCACCTCCCTGTCCGCTCTACTTTCCCATGCCTCCTCGCAATCGTTTCCCTGCCTTGTGTCTGACATCCTGACACCTCCACCGTCATTCCTCCGTACCCTGTTGTCCTTTCGCTCTGATCTGGGATCCTTCTCACTGATCCAATTGCCTGTGTCCATCATACCTTGAGACCTGGCTGCACTGTCCTTCCTTACACACCGTCGCCTCTTAATTGCTCTACCTGCCACATTACTCATCCTGATCGGGTGGTTAATAATATTATTATTAATATTAACTCTTGGCTAATATTACTAGCTCATAATCAGAGTCAAAAATTTTATTTTTGTTTTTTTTAAGGGACTAATATTATTATTACTAGGGCTAATATCGAATTATTTATAACCTCTCATGCTATAACATTACCATAAGGATAATGTCATTTTCTAGGAAAAGGGTTCAAAAGATTCAAGAGTTATTAATTATATATCCCACACCGGACTAAGGGAGGATAAAGGATAACACAAACAAAAGAAAAGTAGGAATGAGGAGGCTAGGAAGACAGGGCTGGGATCCAACAACTACTAATATTCCAGCCATCATCCCTATGAAGATTATTAGGCCTTTTTTTGGTTTCAAGGGCCTCTCTAAAATTCCGATGGTGAAACTATGCAACCTTTGCAATGACACAAGCCTCTTCAATACAGACATGATGTTTAGTCTTCTCGGCATGTTCTGCAAGGGATGAGGACTTGGCCCTTCCATCCCTTAAGTCAGCTGAATGCTCATTAATCCTTTGATTAATAGAGCAACTGGTCTCACCAATGTATGGTGTCCCACAGGAACAAGGAATGACATAGACGCCCTTCATGTCTTTAGGGTTGATAGGATCTTTTACAGATCTAAGGGAGCCACGGATGGTATTAAGAGGTCTAAAGGTTGCGGGGACGTGGTGCTTCTTCAGAATCCTGGCAATCTTATCAGTGGTTCCTTGGATGTAAGGTAGGTGAACCCCCATGAAACGATCTTTAGGATATTTTTGGATTGAGGTCTCCTTATGGGCCTTGAGGAAGGCTTTTTGAACCAGGTATCTACTGTAACCATTTTTAACAAAGACACCTAGGAGATGAGCCTTCTCTTTTTCCAAGCTCTTTTCATCAAATATTCTCACATGACAGGTAGCAAGCGTGCTACGAATGCCCAACTTCTGAGTGGGGAAATGATGGGAGCTAGCATGCAGATATTGATCAGTATGAGTTTTCTTTCGAAAAACCTGGTGAGAAAAGGAACCATCCTCATTCTTAAAATGAGAACATCCAGGAACGAAAGACATCCATTGACTTCCTTTTCCATAGTGAATTTAATGGCGGAGGACTGGTTATTGAGATGACGGAAGAAGAGATCCAACTCGACATGACCATGAGACCAAATGACACCTGTGTCATCTACAAATCTCTTCCAAAGCTTTGGTAAGAGACGAGAGGAGGCCAAAGATTTGGACTCAAAATCCTCCATAAAAAGATTAGCAACAATAGGGGAAAAGGCGGAGCCCATGGCAACTCCGCAGGTTTGCTCATAGAACCCTCCTTTGAAGCTGAAAAAGGTGGAAGTAAGGCACAGCTCAACCAACCAAGTGGTATTAGGGTCAGTAAGCTTGTTGATTCGAAACTTACCAGAATGTCCTTGGGTTCAAGCTTAATTCTCTTAAGATCATCGATAAATGAAGTAGAGTCTTTGACGAAACACTCTGTGCGACCAACTAATGGTCTCAGCTTCAAGGCGAGGAATTTGGCAAGGAGGTAATTTTTCTGTTTGTAGATTTTGTTTTTGAGTTTGAATTTTAGTAAAAGGGTTAAGTTGTTTAATGTTTACTTAGGTTTATTTTTAAATTTTTAGAATATCTTTTATTTACATTTACATTTTCCATTTAAGACCTCCATAAATATTAGGTGAAATTCATTTTAATTCTTTTTATTGCATAAATAATGTGATAGAATTTATTTTATTATTTTCCCGATTTTATTGTAAATTATTTCTGAAAATTTAAAAAATGTAATTATTTTTCTCTCTATCTTATTATTAATACTTATTTTCTTATGTTTTTGCATGGAGATGGAGAATGAAGATGATTCAATTACAATTTTTTTGGTTTATTTATATGTAAACTATATTATTATTTGTAAACAATAAAAAATTATATTAATAAGATTTGTCTTTATTTTGAGGGAGGGGATTTTCCCTCTCTCTAAGACCTCGAGATAGCTATGGCTATGGCTATCTATGAGGAATGTCTAGTGTGATTATGATTATTTTGTTATTATGTTTTTTTCTTTCTTCTTAGAGAAATTTACAAAAAAAAAAAATTGTGGAATGTAGTAAAAGTTACGAAATTGTGATAATTTGTTTAAATAAATTGATATTGGTAATTAATGAACAATGAAACTTTAAACAAAATAAATAAATAAATAAATTGAAATTTCTTCTCCTACAAGGAACTTTGGTTGTACAACTTCTCATCCTCATTGATGAAACCTTAAGCTCCTTCGATCTATGCCTCATTTAGTAGTCACCTTAGTCCTTCAATGGTGATGCATTTAGGGCCAACATGGTCCAATCTCACACCACCCTGCACTGCATTTAGGGCCAACATGGTCCAATCTCACACCACCCTCCAATAGTGCAGATGTGTCCAATACCAAACTTTGCAACGTGGACCTCAAATTTGACTAGCAAATTAACATCAAAAAGAGGATACACATACCTTGCTTTCCAACACAATCCTCGTCCTCTTGTCCTCAAGATCTTAGCTTCTTGAGATATGGTTAGGACACACCTACAACCCAAAATAGCTACTCCCAATTATATTTCCCTTTTGCAAACACATTCTCTTCTTTGATTTCCTTTCTACACTTCCAAGCCATTATTTTTGGCATAAGCAACCTCCTGAAAATACCCTACAATTCTTTGTCTCGCAACAACAAGTAATCTCAGCTTTCTAGAATGGAAGAGACAATTGTTTAGCTACCTTTCTCATTGGAGCTCCATAAATAGAGAATGGATAAAACAAACTTCTAGTAAGAAACTTGACCTAAGGCATGTTTGGGATGAACAAATATTTGAAGCCCTAGAAAATTCTATGAGAGAAACCAAGAAAAAGTTTAAAGAAAGGATGTTGGATAGAAGCAAGATGTAGTAGAGACAACAACAACAAAGGGAGATTTATTTTGAATGTTAGAACTAGGAAATAGAAAAACTTAATATCAACAATCCAAGTAGAATTGATTATCCACTAATTGCAATCAAATAGTTTGTACAACAATTGGTCAACCACAGTGAGAAACTAAGTTCTCATGTAAATATATTTGAAGATAAATTTATAGTTCAAGGGAATGAAAAAATATCCACTATAATTCAAAAGTCTCACCGAGAATTTTCCGGAGAAAATTAAGTGTTAGAACAAACATTATATCACACAACCCAATGTTTTTAATATTTTCCAATATATTTATCACCCACATGCGATCAAATATGAACTCAATAATTTCTAATTTGAGAATTGTGCCCCCATCAAGTAACTCAACCTCGAGCAAAGTCTACCCATGAGAATTAGGTTTTACAAGAGAAAAATATTAATCCCAACTACAACAGGAGTAAAGATAGTGGTTTAGGGAAGGGAAGAGAGTAAAAGTAGAATCTTCCAATGTCATTAATTATTTTCATGTAATTGTTAATAAAGTATAACTATTAGAACATCAAATACTAGTTGATCAACAATTTTCAGGGGGAATATCACTAGCTACAAGGTAGAATATTTGAAATATTTAAAAGCTTTTGATGCCCATTAAAGTATAGTTGAATGGAAGTGGTCTATATTTGATCAGCGTCTTCAAGTTCATGCACCAACTACTTATCAAACAACTTTCCCTATGAATTCAACACCAACACCTGCAATAGCACAATCATCTTGATCATCTTCCTGACAACATAAATTCAATTTTTTGAGCCAGGCTTTTAGGATGTGGTCTCTCTTGTGAACAACAACATCACACTCGGGAAATTGAAGTTGAATGTTCCAATCGGTCATCCAAGGAAGGGAAAAGAAGAGGAATTCACATTTTAAACCTTGCAGATGTAATTCAAGAAATTTTCATTGACCACAAAACTATATCTGCTAATTAGCCAACCACCCTTCTAGATGAACTTTTATTTCACTATAGGGATTTACATTTTTTAATTAATGGTGTATAAAATTTTGTACAAATTTTGTAAGACTCCAAATTTTCTTTTCTTTGTCACAAAGAAGAAATTAAGTGCAAGGGAGATGTTGGAGTGGCTAGTCACCTTAGTTGACCATCCCAAACAATTCTAGAATTGATATTATAAATTTGATCAACTCCCTAGTCATGTCAAGAGTCTAATTTAGATAGGCTAAATTGGTTTTGACACTTAAATTGTTGTGAATATATATATGTGTGTGCGTGTGTGGAAATGTATGCATTAATATAAAGTAACACTTTGTTGGTTCTTTGCTACATCATTTATGTTCCTTATCTTCATGTGATTTCTTGTTTTCCTTTCTACTAGTAACTAATTGTCATTATCTACTCCACTACAACTATATATCAATTTTTTTGGAATATTTTACTAAAATATAAATTATTGTAAAATATTGGTGCATCTTCCAATGAGTTGTAAAATCTTGTAAAATATTAGTGAATCATTCACTTAATTATAAAATCTTGTAAATTATTGGTGAAACCCCCATTTAATATTTACATCAAGTTATTTTTTCTTTTGATGCATTGATTCTCTAATAGAAAAATAATTATCCGATTAATTAACTTCAAATAAACCAAGATTATTAGGATTTTGTGGTTGACATCCATCTATAAGTGTTTTCAACACCTTGGTAAGTAACTATTATAGTAACTATTGTTTTTTGTTCTTAAATTAAAACTCTAATAATTGTTGATCAATACACAATGTCTTGAAATTACACAAAATGCACAATGGGATTGACTAAAAGACAAAATATGTAATGAAAGTTAATTTCCTATATGATAAAAAAAATCAATTAACACAAACTCATTATAAGGCCACAATTTTTGAGTTCAAAATTATAGCCCACAATGAAATATAGCCCACAAAGAAAAAATTTCATTACTTAGTATAACATGTTATGAAATATGGATCATCAAAGGATTTAAACTTGAAAAATTATAATACACTAAATAGTCTCTCATCCTCTACTAATTACATGTATTTCTCCTTTAGCCTTTCCCTCAAAAGTATAGTTTCATTAAAGGAATGTTGTTCCCCATGAAAATAGATCCCCTACAATGAACACATAGGAGGCTAGAGCATAGGTCATTATTCCCTACTGATATCCAAGTAGAAGATATTTCGATTTCCCGATAAATATTTTGAAACAAAATAGAAGATAAATTGTGGATTCTCTAAAATGCGAAGAAGCTCAGGTCATCCCAGAAAGTGAACTAGAAATTAGTTTATTTTCTTTAAACCATTATATATATAAAGAAGTAGTGATAATTACGCAAAATATATGGAATACCTAAAGAACGAAAAAAGTCATATATTATTCTTAATAACATATGTTTCTCAACTAAAGATAAAAAAAAGAACATAAGGCTTCTTATTCAAGAAAAAATGTCAAAGTTAACCGAACTCTTTTTAAATCAATGATAATTAGATGAAACCATACATTCCCAAACAAATGGTTCATTGAACAATAGAACTATAACTATAAGTGTTTTACCCACTAAGAAAAGGTTTAAACAAAATAAAAACAAAATATTGATCTTGATAAATGCTTCCTAAATGAATTACTTATCATTTAATAGTAGGATATTATGTATGTGAAGAGCTATGTTCTAGATTCATGAGACTGTAGGTTTCATTTCCAACAGTGGAGAATAGAGTGGCAATTTAATATTTGAATTTAAGATGTGGATGCTAAATTAACTTGCATATCTCCGCCTCCATCTCCACTTCATCCCCCTCCATGTCCGCCTCCTCCAACCCCTCCTTCTCCTCATTCTCCTTGTCCACCTCCACCTCCTCCACCATCTCCTCCTCCTCCTTCTCCTCCTCATCCTCCCCCTCCACCAAAACCTCCACCTCCCCTTCCACCTAAACCTCCACCTCCACCTTCACCTCCTCCTCCACCTAATACTCCACCTCCACCTTCACCTCCATTTCCACACATCCTCCACCTCCACATCCACCACCTCCTCCTCCTCCTCCATATCATCCTCCACTCCAACACCATTCTCATCCTCCTCCCCATGTTTACCTCCACCACCTCCTACTGCACCATAACCACCACTTCCACCACCTCCACCTCCACCCTGTCATCCACCTCCTCCTCCACCTCCACTTCCACCACCTCCTCCTCCTCCTCCACTTGCTCCTCCACCCCGTCTTCCATCTCAATGTCCACCTCCTCCTCCTTCTCCTCCTCCTCTACCTCCATCTCCTCCACCACCTCAACGTACGCCTACTCCTCCTCCTCCTTCTCCACCACCACCCTTCCACGTCGACCTCCTCCTCCACCTCCACCTCCACCTCCACCTCATCCTCCTCCCCCTCCTCCATCTCAACTACCACCACCATCACCTCCTCCTCCTCCTCCTCCTCCTCGACCACCTCCTCCTCCACTACCACTTCCACGTCGACCTCCTCCACCACCTCTGCCTCCTCCTCCTTCTCCTCCTCCTACACCTTCTCCAACTCCTCGTCCTCCTCCACCTCGACCTCCTCCTCCACCTATGCCTCCACCTCCAGCCCCTCCAACTCTTCCACCTCGGCCTTTTCCCCCTCCTCCTCCTCTTCCTCCTCGACCTCCACCTCCACCACCACCTCTACTCTTCCTCCTCCTCCACCTCACCTCCACCACCACCTCTACCTCCTCCACCCCCACCTTCACCTCCTCCTCCTTCTCCTCTTCCGTCTCCACCTCCTCAACATCTACCTCCTCCTCATGCTCCTCCTCCACCTCCTCCTCATCCACAACCTTTGCCTCGCCCTTCCCTCCTCCTCCTCCACCTTCGCTTTCTCTTCCACCACCTACTTCATCAACAACACCACCTCCTCTCCCTTTCCTTATTTCTCCTCTTCCTCCTCCTCCACCACCTCTTCCACCTACTCCACCTCCACCACCATCTCCACCTCCTCTTCCACATCCTCCTTAACCACCTTTGCCTTTGCTACTTCCTCCTTCTCCTCCTCCACCGCCACCTCCTCCTCCTACTCCACCTCCACCTCCTCAAAAACTTAAAAAAAATTAAAATTGCATATCATTTTGTTCTCTTTATTTATAATACTTATTGATTCATTCATTACCATGATAATCCAAATATCAATAATATACATGATAATATAAAAAATAATATGTATCAAAATTTGAAATATAAATAAGTAATTATGAAAACAATAATTTAAATAATAAAATTTAGTTTCCTAGTTTAAGTGAAATATTATTTTCAGAATTTCACTAACAAAATTATGGTAAAGTAATAAAAATTATGTATGGCTACTTATGGTTTTCAATATCAAAGTTGTAAGAATGATGAACATCATAACTAAAAAATTGATAATTGATAATTTTCATTATTTTTCACATATTCGTAGTTCTACATGTTTATATTTAAAACTACTAAAAATACATTTTTATATTTAAAAATACAATTTTAAATGTTCAATTTATTTTTGTATTAAAAATTTCAACAATATATAATGTAACCCAAATTCCAATTCCAATAAAAGGAAAGCTAAATCTATTTGCATATTAAAATACAGTTTAAAAATTGAGACGTCAAAGTGTATCCCCCACCCCGGAAACATTTACAATCCGTCATTTGACAAATCCAGAAAGAGGTGAATGTTTACGTGAATTTCTATGAATCCAAAGTCGTAATTTAGTTCTAAGACTTAGTAATTGAATTGGGCAGATATAGTATTCACGACGAATCTTGATGACAAAGTGTTAAGACTTTTCAATTTGTGAAAATAATATAATGGAACACGAAAAGGATCAATAAGTGATTTTCATAGTTGCAGAACAATAATTATAATCCAGTGTTCAATAGTTCAAATTTCAAATGTGCACACAAAATTATCCATAGTTTCATGAAAAAAATTATAAACACGTTAAAACAATGATAGTGAAAACAAAATTATGCATAAACTTTATGTATAGTTGTAAAAGAAAATTATAAACAGTATTTTAAAACAGAGGGTCGAAAAAGAGGCATGGTTTCAACTGTGCAAACAAAATTATCCATAAACGATATCCATACACTTTGTTTTCGAAGAAGAATTATCCATAAACGATATCCATACGCTTTGTTTTCAAAGAAGAAGCGGCCTGGTTCAAAAATGTTAAGCTATTTCGAAATGACAGAAATAGTTACTTACCTCATGCGTTATTTGAGGTAGAGTTATGAAATGCTCGTTGATCAAACACACAATCTTCATCTATCGAACACAAAGATAATCAGTCTGACCTCTTCCATGAAAGATACAGATTGAACACACAACCTTCATATAGTCAGTCTGACACTCAACCAACAAGGACACAAATCGACCACGCAACTTTCAAAGATCTTCAAAAATATTCAGTCTGACGCTATTCCATCAAACATACAGATAAAACACACGATCATCACATAATATACTCATTCTTCCCAACAAAAAAACAGAGGCAACAACATTGGCGTTACCAATGAAAACACTATGGGCTCAAGAAAATAATTAGGTATTGGCACTGATACATTGTTATTTTTGAAATTGGCCGAAACGGCTATGAAGTAAACGGCTCGAATTAGAAAAGACACCCTATAAAACCAAAAAGTTACCCAAATTGATACAAACACAAGTGGGCATTATCCAATGTGATAGGACCGTTAGTACCATACATACGGGAGTGCTTCTGTTTGCTCTGACACGCATCCTAATGTAATATGCTGCTTTTGTCAACGAATATAACAAACTTCATCGGGCTTTTGTCAGAGAATATGCTTTTGTCAGGAATATAACTCATGCTGCTTTTGTCAACGAATATAACAAACTTCATCGGGCTTTTGTCAGAGAATATGCTTTTGTCAAGGAATATAACACATCGGGCATTGTCCTAGTGGAATATGCGGCTTCTTATCAGATATTATAACAAACTGCAAGCGCCCACTACGCATAAATTCGTTGCAACGTTGGCATAATTTCGTTTCGACGTTGGCTGGACACTACTTGGCATAAATCTTTTTGAATGTTGGATGAAACCCAAGCGCCCACTACTGGCATGTGCCTTTAAATTCGCTTCAACACTTCAATAACACTACTGGCATGTGCTTTTAAATTCGCTTCAACTCTTCAATAACTCCCAAGTTGCTGCTATGATTCCTATGTTTTTTTAACTGGAGAAATAATGTTGAAAGAATATTACTAAAATGTGTGATATAATTAATTCATAATCACTTAATTGTAAAAATGAAAATTATGTTTTCCAATAATTAGGAAGAAAAAAAAATTAAATTTAAAATAACAAAAATATAAATTAAAAATAGATAAAATTAAAAAATTTATTGAATTGCTTTCGTTAACATGCACGGAAAATGCACAAAGTCAACTTTTAAATTCAAAATGTGAATCTCTATATAACATCTTCTGGAATATTCTCTACGCGACAATGAATTCACAAAATTATCAATAAGCAGTTTAATTATAATTAGTGTTTTTTATTATATAGTAAAATTGATAAAATACAATTTAAAAATGAGATTTTTTATTGAAAACATATGTATTAAAATTCATATGGATTAATAATATTTTTCTCCAATAACTAAAAAATTATATAGATAAATGGTTTTTTGTTAAGAATAAAACCATAATTAATTTATATTTTTTCAAAATATTTTTAAATTAGGAAAATTTGAATGATACCTATTTTTTTCAATATTTTTAAGAGTATTGTAAAATTTTAGTGCTTTGAAAAACTGTAATTACTAAATCTTTGAGGGATTGTTTAGCTACAATCTAGTAGCTGTGAGATTACAACAATGAGGGAAAATATATGGAAGCAGCCACTTGGTTTCCCAATAATATTTTGATTTTAAAATACATATCTTAATATATGTATCTTTGAATTTACTAATTCTAATAAATTTACTATTAGATATTCATATCCATTACACTATGTATTAACTCCCCCAATTGTTTCCCTTCTTTAATGTAACCTTTGACCACTATGACTACTAAATATCTAATAGAATATGTTTCCCTTAACCAAAAAGTCATTGTGAATGCCAAAAAAGTAATATGTCCCATAAACCATATAACCCCTAATTTATTGTGATCACTACTACTCTTAGAGAATTAGAAACCCTTCCACAATGCAACCTCTAACTACTATTACCATTAATGAAAAGTGACATTGATTAATTTATAGTCCTTAACATACTAACTCTAGAATTAGGTAAACCATTGTGCACTATGATTTTTAACACAACCAATTCTAGAAACTATGCCCCCTAGTGCAGTGTCACGATAAAGATATTGTAACTCCTAAAAAGTCACAACGCACATAAAATTTAATACTTAGAACATTAGCTATAACTTATATATACTTAAAGTGGCTTGACATAGTGAAAATAACAATGAATCAAGTGTAGATCCTTCAAATTAAATTCGATGAGAAGGGAATATAAAAAACCTTGACTATTTTGTGGATGATATTTTGACTATTGACATTAACCAAAAGAACATTTTATGGGAGTCAATCTATGGTAATGATATTTATGAGTATTCATATATGTCACATTAGATGATATGATAATGGCGTATATTTTGTAGATCACTTGAGGTTGTGTAGAGCCCATTTCATCTATTATGCTTATTCTTTCAAAACTTTAATTTTACCTATGTTCCTTATCTTAATGCGATTTGTTGTTTTCCTTTATACTAGTAACTAATGGTCCTTATCTACTACACTACAAGTATATAACAAATTTGTTGGAATATTTTAGTAAAATATAAAATACTGTAAAATATTGGTGCATAGTTTAATGAATTGTAAAATCTTGTAAAATATTAGTGAATCATTCACTTAATTATAAAATCTTGTAAATTATTGGTGAATCCCTCATTTAATCTTTACATCAAGTTATTTTTCCTTCTTATGTATTGATTCTCTAATAGAAAAACAATTATCCAATTACTTTGCTTCAAATAAACCAACATCGTTAGGATTTGGTGGTTCATCACCATCTATATGTTTTTTCAACTTCTTGTTGTGTAACTATTATAGTAACTATTGTGTTTTCCTCTTCAATCAAAACTCTAACAATTGTTGATCAATACACAATTTTTTGAAATTATACAAAATGCACAATGGGATTGACTAAAAGACAAAATATGTAATGAAAGTTAATTTCCTATATGATAAAAAAATCAATTAACAGAAAGTCGTTATAAAGCCACAATTTTCGAGTTCAAAAATATATTCCACAAAGAAAAATGTTCATTAGTTAGTATAACATGTTACAATATAAGTATCATCAAAGGATTTCAACTTCAAAAATGATAATACGCTAAACAGTCTCTAATCCTCCAATATTTACATGTATTCCTACTTTAGCCTTTCCCTCAAAAGTATAATTTCATTAAATGAATGTTGTTCCAATGAAAATAGATCTTGTACAGTGAACACATAGGAAGCTAGAGCATAGGTCATTATTCCATACAAGATAAATTGTAGATTCTCTAAAAAGCGAAGAAGCTCGGGTCATGTATGAAAGTGAACCAGAAATTAATTTATTTTACTTAAACTATTAGATATATAAAAAATTATTGATAGTTACAGAAAATATGTGGAATACCCAAAGAATAAACAAAGCCATATATGACTCCTAATATCCTATGTTTCTCAGGTAAACATAAACAAAAAACATAAGGCTTCGTATTCAGGAAAAACCATTGATGTTAACCCAATACTTTTTAAATCGTTGATAATTAGATGAAACTAGTCATTCCCGAACAAATGGTTCATTAAACAATAAAACTACAACTACAAGTGTTTAAGGGACTAACAAAAGTTTTAAACAAAAACGATATATATTTATCTCGATAAACGTAAAAAAATATTTCATATTTATATCGGATTTAAACGTAAAAGATATTTCATGTACTTGAGAGACTATATTTGTGCATAGAGGAAATATTCCTAAATGAATTACTTATAATTTAATAGTAGGATGCTATGTATGTGAAGAGTTCTATTTTGGGTTCATGAGACTGTAGCTTTTATTTCCAACTCTAGAGAAGAGAGTGACAATTTAATATTTGAATTTAAGGCATGAACCTTAAATTAACTTTCATATCTCGACATCCACCTCCACCATCTAGTCATCCACTTGCACCTCCTCCTCCTCCTCCTCCTCTCCTCCAACTCAAATTTCTCCAACTCCACTTCCTCCACCACCTTCTCCTCTTCCTCCTCTTCTTCCACCACGTCCTGTAGCTCCACCTCCACCACAACCTCCAACTCCACCTCCACCACCTCAACCTCCACCTCATCCTCTTCCTCCACCCCCCCTCCTCCTCCTTATCCTCCTCCACCTCCACCTCCACCTCCTCCTCCTCCTCCACCACCTCCTCTTCACCCACCTCCTCTTTGGCCACCTCCTCTACCACCACTGCCTCTGTCTTCACCTCCTCCTCCACCTCTGCCTCCTCCACCACCTCTGCATCTACCACCTCCTCCTCCTCCTCCTCATCCACCACCACCAGCACCTCCTCCTCCTCCACCTCTTCCTCCTCATCCACCAACAAATCAAACTCAACGTCCACCTCAGACACCGGCTCCCCTCCTACTCATAGTCCTTATCCTCCTCCTCATGCTCCTCCTCCACCTCCACCTCCTCCACCCTAGCTCCTCCTTCTCCTCTGTGTCCTCCTACTCCTCCTCAACCTAAACTTCCACCTCGACCTTGACCTTCTCCTCCACCTCATACTTTGCCTCCACCTTCACCTCCTCTTCTACTCACACTCCACCTCCACTTCCACCTCCACCTCCACATCCATCTCCTCCTCCTCATCCTCCTCCGCACCCTTCTCATCCTCCTCCTCCTCCACCTCCACCTATAACTTTACCACCTCCTACTCCATCACCACCTCCTCCTCCTCCACCCCCTCCTCCTTATCCTCTTCCACCTCAACCCCACCTCCTCCTCCTCCTCCTCCACCACCTCCTCTCCACTAATCTCCTTTAACACCTTTTTCTCTGCTTCCACCTCTTCCTCCACCTCCTCCGCCTTTGTCTCCTCCACCACCTCTGCCTCTTCCTCCACCTCCTCCTCCTCCTCCTCCACATTTTCCTCCTCCTCCAACTCCTACTCCTTCTCCTCCTCCTCGTGCTCCTCCTCAACCTCCTCCACCTTCTCCACCTCATCTACTCCTCCTCCTTTGTTTCCTCCTCCTCTTTCTCCACCTTCACATCCTCCTCCTTATCCTCCTCCACCTCCACCACCTCCTCCTCCTCCACCACCACCTCTTCCCCCACCTCCTTTACCACCTATGTCTTTGCTTCCACCTCCTCCTCGACCTCCTCTGCCTCCATCTCCTCCACCACCTCTGCCCCTTCATCCACCTCCTCCTCCACCTCTTTCTCCTCCTCCTCCACCTCTATCTCCTCCTCCTCTTCCTTCTCTACCTCTTTCTCCTCATCCACCACCAACTACAACTACACCTCCACCACCCACTCCTCCTACTCCTACTGCTTCTCCTCCACCTCATCTCCTCCTACTCCTCCTATGTTTCCTCCTCCTCCTACTTCACCTAAAACTCCACCTCCACCTTCACCTTCTCGTCCACCTCATATTGCACCTCCACCTTCACCTCCTTTCCTACTCGTCCTCCAACTTCACGTCCACGTCCACCTCCACATCCACCTCCTCCTCCTCCACCTCCACCTCCACCTATACCTCTACCACCTCCTCTTCATCACCACCACCACATCGACCCCCTCATCCACCTCCTTTGTCCTCCTCCACCTCGACCTCCTTCGTCCTCCTCCACCTCCTTAACCTCCAAGTCCTCCTCTTCTTCCTCCTCTTCCTCCTCCTCAATCTCCATGTCCATGTCCTCCTGAAGCACCACCTCCTCCTCCTCCTCCTTCTGCTCCTCCACCTCCACATCCTCCACCACCTCAAACTCTGCCTGCTCTTGCTCCTCCTTCTCCACCACCACCTTTGCCTTTGCATGCTCATCCTCCTCCTCCACCTTCACCACCTCCAACTCCACCTCCTCCACCTCCACCTCCATCTCAACCAACATCATTATGTCCTCCCCCTCCTCCTCCTCCTCCTTTACCACCTCCTCCTCCAACTCCACCTCTTCCACCTCCACCTCCATCTCCACTAACATCATATCCTCCTCCTCCTCCTCCTCCTCCTTTACCACCCCTCCCCTCGACCACAACTTCCACCTCCACATCCACAACCACCTCTACCTCCACCTCCACCACCTCCTCCTCCTCCTACTCCATATCCACCTCCACCACATCTACCTCCTTCTCCTCCTCCTTCACCTACTCTTCCTCCACCTCCACCTCCTCCACCACCCCTGCCTTTGGCTACACCCATTAAACCACCTCCACCTCTGCCTCGTCCTCCTCCTCCACCACCACCTCCACCTCCACCTCTTCCTCCACCACCTCCATGTCCACCGCTTCTACCTTGTCCTCCTCCTCCACCTACTCTTCCTCCACCTACACCTCGTCCACCACCTTTGCCTCAACCTCCTCCACCACCTCCACCTCTGCATCCATCACCTCCTCCTCCATCACCTCCACCTCTGCCTCCTCCTCCACCACCTCCAAAAACACCTCCTCCGCCTCTACCCTCTCCTTGTCCCCCTCCACCTCCACCACCTCTACCTTCTCCACCACCTCGTCCTCGTCATTGTCCTCATCCTCCTCCTCCCCCACCACCTCCACCACCTCAACCTCTGCTTCCGCCTCCTCCACCTCCACCTCCACCTCCACCTCCACCTCCTTCTCCACCTCCGCTTATGCCTGCACCTCCTCCTCCTCCTACTCCACCATCACCACCACCTCGACCTCCTCCTCCTTCCCCACCACCTCCTCCTCCACCAATAACACCGCCTCCTCCTCTTCCTTCTCCTCCTCTTCATTCTCCTCCTCATCCTCTTCCTCCTCCAACACCACCTCCTCCACCTCCTCCTTAACCACCTTTGCATTTTCTTCCTCCTCCTGCTCCTCCTGCTCCTCCACATTAACCAACACCACCTCTGCTTCAATCTCATCCTCCTCACCATCCACCTCGACCTCTGCCTCCACAAGAAACTTATAAAAAAAAATTGCACATCATTCCATTCACTTTATTTATAATACCTATGGACTAATTCTTCACTGCGATAATTCAAATATCAATACAGACATGACAATATAACAAATATTACGTATAAAAATTTGCAATATGAATAAGTAATTATGAGAACAACAATTTAATTAATATGATTTAATTTAGTCTCTCGTTTAAGTTAAATATAATTTTCAGAATTTCACTAACAAAGTTATGATAAAGGTAATAAAAATTATTTGTGATGACTTATGGTTTTCAATATCAAATTTGTAAGAGTTGTGAACATCCAATGTGAACACCCAATAATTGGAGTGCAATGTACTTTAACAAGACAACATTTTTTTTTTTTTTTTTTAAATGATTAATTAATTTTCACATATTTAGTGTGACGCTCTTCCATCAAAGATACATTTCGAACACATGACCATCATATCATATATTCAGTCTCACGAAAATCATCACAGATTGACGTGAAATCCGACCAGAACAATGAGGAAACTGCTATGAAGGAAACGGGTCGAACACACGACCTTCAAAGATATACATTTCGAACACACGACCATCATATCATATATTCAGTCTCACTAAAATCATCACAGATTGACGTGAAATCCGACCAGAACAATGAGGAAACTGGTATGAAGGAAACGGGTCGAATTCAAGAAGACAGTTCATAAATGGAAAAAGTTATTTAGAAAGTAGAATATTAAATTCACTGACCGCCCGAAAAAGTGAAAGTCATCTAAATTTAAAAACAAAATATTAATTACATTCAACTCCACAAAAAAAAGGCAAATTGATAAATTAAAAAAAGGCAAATTGATAAATTAAAAAAATACAGACCAAAATAATTAACGTTTAAATTTTAAAGAAACGCAAAGTAAAAGACACAAAGTTAAATCTAAAAAAATTCTCAATTTCTTTTGATGTAAAAGATGGGAAATTTCAAAGTCAAAAAACGAAACAATTTGTTGAAAAGTATATCTCGATTAAAATCAATCATGAAAACTTGTGATTTTCAAACATATAAAAAATGGTGATGATTCTTACAAGGAAAATTCATAGTCATTATTACTTGTGATATTGTCACGGTCATTTGTGAAAATTCTCTTTTATACTAAATAGATTTAAAAAGTTATAAACTCCATCCATTGTGTACCATAAAAAAATAATTAGCTAATACACTAATTATGAACTTACAATGATTGAATTAAATAAAAAAATTGATTAAAATGTAAGATAATAATATATTAATGAAATAATCAAATTAAAGATTGACAACGAAACTGTGTTAAGAGGAGGAGCTTGGTGTGATAGCTAGGTTTTCTCAGTCTTTTCGCTTTACTTACTTGATCAGGTTTCTTCAGACATCAAATCCACCTTCTGTGTCATCACTAGGGCGCAATCTCACTTCTCACAGGTCTGATAAAGAAGTTTTTGAATGGAGTGAATATTGGTTTCGGTCACCTATGCGGGGATGGAGACTGATAGCCTAGGTCATCGATAGTATCATTCACCAGGATGTTGTGTACAGTATATTCTCACCCCGTATGTGCATGATGTCATAGAAGGAAGTTAAGGGTGTCACTTTCATGAGTTGGGAATGGACCTATGTAGGATTAAGGCGACTCTGGAGTAGAAATATTATAACTGTTTGCTCTTAGTCACAAGAGAAATATCAGTCAAATCTGAAGGAAACAATTTGGCTACAGAAATGAATCTTCCACCTCAAACAATTCATTTTATAGATCTATCGTTAAATATCCTGAACCTGGATATTATCAATCCCTTGAGCACAATAGGTTGTCCAAATGGAGTAGTAGCATTAGCTCTAGAGAGTTTGCTTCCCTTTTTGCTAGATCAGAATTTTCCTCCATTAAAGTGGGTGGGTTCAGTGGTTTTACCATCACTTATGAAGTCAATACTGCCATAGAAACCCCTCTCACTCTTTGCAGCTCAACTCTTATCCATTGATTCAACTTTAGATCTTTGTGACTCATAATTATGGCCTCTCAATCTGGTAGCCTTCCATTTTTTTTTATAAAATTCCCTGACGGAAACTCAATATTATTTTGGGTTTGGGCCACAGATCACATCAAACAATTTTAGGAAAATATCATGCACACTTTGGGTATCACGATGATCCTACAAAGTCTTATCTTCGGTGCAAAATCCATGGAGGAAGATGTGAAGTTACAAGATTATAACATCCTCCCGTCATCCACCATCATATTGAACATGAAGCTTTAGGGAGGATCACCTCAACGAAGAAATTCAAAGGGTGTAGGGGGAGTGTCCAGATCTATTATTTCCAAAGGAATAAAATTGAATCAAGGGAAATTTAATGGAGGCTTTTCGTTCATAGATATCCTCAAAGGAATTTTTTTTGCCTCGATAACACCATATCAGACACGCAATTTACCTAACTCCTACATAGTTGAACAACTAAATCAAATCCTATTAATGATTGTAGATCTAGCATAAACAAATTATTTGTATACCATATATGAATTTCAACCAGTGCCATTGAGATTCAATAATTTTTGGCCAAAAAAAGTCGATCTCTTCCATTGGATATTCACAAAGTGGATGATAAATTGTCAGATTCACATTTGTTCTAGGGGGTCTTTCATAGTAAAATTTGCATTGTGAAAGGATTTTGAATAAATATTGCATGAGGGTCAATGGTTTTGGGGATTTGCGGCACTTTTTGTCACCCCTAGGTTCCCAGATTTTGACACCAATATAATTGTGGTATCTAGACTGTCAGTTTGGGTTAGATTACACAATCTACCACTACATTTTTAGCTCCATAAAGTGATAGAAGCCATTGGAAACATATGATGACGATACATAGAGAAATATACACAAATATTTGAGGAGAAAATCTACACGACTAGACAGTTATTCAATTGAGTCAAGGATCCCATAAACCCTAACCTTCAAAAAGGTGTTTATGTGATTTCTTACTCAGGCGGTAAGGAATACATAGGTTAAATAGGTAGGCCTCTTAATATTAGAATTAAAGAACACACTGCCAACTTAAGAAGAGAAAGGACCTCAAAATCAGCCTTAGCAGAACATGTTCACTCTTCCTCTCATTACATCTGCATGGAAGAAGTCAATCTGGTAGAAAAGAAGGCCACTATCTTAAAAGGAAAATCAAAGAAGCGATTGAAATAGAAAAAATGAAGAACAACTTGGACTGGGATGATGGATTAAAAGTAAGCAACACCTGGAAGCCTTTACTTGAAATCTTAAAAAACAATAATTAACTCATATCCCTTAAAATAACCTATTCCCTCCTCTCATTAAAAATTTAGTATAATAAATAACAAAAACGTCAATTATATAATATCCTCCTTAAACAATAAAACAATTAACAACTATAAACATAAATTAGTAATTTTTTTTTTGTAAGCTTGGTAGATCCTTTTCTATTAACACAAAAGAATATTTACAGAGTCAGGGTGGTCTCACCCCGCCCCCAAGGGAAACCGGGTTTCTTGACCACCCATAGTTTTTCACAGCATCCCCAAAAATAGAATGTTTTAACTGTTCATTCCTTGCTTCATATCCTTTATCTATTTCCCTAGTTCTGCCTATATACTGCTTCCTATTTATAAAAACATCAAAATTTTGCATGCCTACAGTAGAGCAAAAATGATACATATCCTAAAACAGAAATCAAACATGCCTTTGATCATTGCTTTTCAGGCTCAGCTTGCTGAGCTTTTTCCTTCTTCACCAACACTCCACTTGCCTCCAGCTATTGTTACAGGTCCTCCAGTCTTTTATCTTGCATAAGCAGGGTTATGACTATGTTCTTCAGTTCTTTTTTCAAATTTGGGATACTCTGTACCATCTCAGCCATCTCCATGGCCACCTGTTCCAAGGCTTTAGCCATGAGCCTTTTCATGACCCAGTACAAGTGAAGAGACTGCTTGTAAAGGATCATTCTGCCTCTGGTATGACCAAGGTCAGGCATGAGAGCAATCCAATCTTCCATCTCTTCTTCAGATTGAGCCTGGATGGCTTCTTCTTCCCAATGCTCCATAATTCTCCTGATCTTGGGATTGGATTTCTCTCTATACTCCTTCTCAGCTATTCTGACCCTGTTTCCAATAGTTTGCCTTGTCTGTCGCATCCCATCTCCCGCTACAGGCTCTGCTTCCCCCTCCAGGCTGGGGCTTCATTGACACCCCCTTCGTCCCCTCCTCTCCGCCAGATCCTTTCTCCGACAACCGCCTCGGCCTCTGCAACCCTTCCCTCCTCTGCCTCTGCCGCGGGAGCCTCCCCTGCCTCTTCCTATAGACCTAGCTGGGACATCTCCTGCTTCATCGATATCATCGGCTGGGTAACTTTTCCACTGGTCTTTCCACGCATCCTCTTCCTGGTTTTCCTCCTGCTCCTCAATCTCCTCTTCTGATATCTCAAACACCTGTATTTTCGGCTGCACTTCATCCTCCACCTTTTGTTTGCCTTTCCTATCTGTTACGAGCTTGCTCTGATCTTCAGGGCCCAGGCTGCGCATCCATCTCCTCACACTCCCACTTCCTTCCGCCTCCATATTCCTTCTCCCTCTGCAATTAACTCCACCCGCTTCCTTTCCGAAATCGTCTGGGCTACCACAACGTTCTGGGTTCCTGACTTCAGGTTTCTTGCTCTCCTCTCGGCACTATTCCCGGCGCCACCCTTCACTCTTAATTCTCCTCTGTTCAGCGATATCATTAACTATGTTATGCTGGTGGATAAGCCCGAGGCCCATAGCATTATGGTCTGTTACCCTCGCCGTCCTTCCGTCCCTTCCAACTATCAGATTACCTGCTCCACGACTCTGTCGGCCGCTCCACTTGCCTGTGGCAATTATGCCGTGATCTTCATCTACTGTATCCTGTTCCATCCGCCGCCAATTCATGATCACCCTCCTCGCCAGCTCATCCAGCCCGATCGGGCGATAAATTAGTAATTGATTACTTCACATATAATCATTTGATAAATTAATATATAACTAATAAAATACATATAGCCATAATTACACAAATCTAAACAATTAAAAATTAACTCTGGGAATTATAGATTATATTATAGCAAAATAACTCACCAAATCTGTCAGGATTAATTAATTAATGAAAATATAAATTAAATAAAGAAATAAATTGTCTGCATGGGGTAGCTCAAGTGGCAATGGCCGTGGAAATGAATTCTTGCCGAACCAGAGATCTTGGGTTCAATTCTTGTACTACCCTCCCCGGAAATGGGGTGAGTAATGGACATGGAAAAACTCGAAAATAAGAAGGTCCTACTGAAGCTTACAAAAAAAAAAATCAATAAATTAATGAAATAAAATAAATAAATAATTAAGCAAAGAAATAAATACATAAAATTAAATTAATAAACATATTATAAGTAATAAAAAAAAATTAATTAATTATCTATTCTTTTAATTTAATTAATCAAACAGATTAGTTAATCAGTTAAAGAAATTATGAACTATTAAGGAAATATTAAAATTTAATTTACATAAATTTAATAAACGTATTAATAAGAATAAATAATAATTAATTAATTATCTATTCTTTAATTTATTAATGAAATTAATTAATTAATTAATTTTTTTTTTGTAAGCTGGGTAGATCCTTTTCTATTAACACAAAAGAATATTTACAGAGTCAAGGTGGTCTCACCCCGCCCCCAAGGGAAACTGGGTTTCTTGACCACCCATAGTTTTTCACAGCAGCCCCAAAAATAGAATGTTTTAACTGTTCATTCCTTGCTTCATATCCTTTATCTATTTCCCTATTTCTGCCTATATACTGCTTCCTATTTATAAAAACATCAAATTTTTGCATGCCTACAGTAGAGCAAAAACGATACAGATCCTAAAACAGAAATCAAACATGCCTTTGATCATTGCTTTTCAGGCTCAGCTTGCTGAGCTTTTTCCTTCTTCACCAGCACTACACTTGCCTCCAGCTGTTGATGCAGGTCCTCCAGTCTTTTGTCTTGCATAAGCAGGGTTATGACTATGTTCTTCAGTTCTTTTTTCAAATTTGGGATACTCTGTACCATCTCAGCCATCTCCATGGCCACCTGTTCCAAGGCTTTAGCTTTGAGGCTTTTCATGACCCAGTACAAGTGAAGAGACTGCTTGTAAAGGGTCATTCTGCCTCTGGTATGACTACGGTCAGGCATGAGAGCAATCCAATCTTCCATCTCTTCTTCAGATTGAGCCTGGATGGCTTCTTCTTCCCAATGCTCCATAATTCTCCTGATCTTGGGATTGGATTTCTCTCTATACTCCTTCTCAGCTATTCTAACCCTGTTTAAAATAGTTTTCCTTGTCCGCCGCATCCTATCTCCCGATGCAGGCTCCGCTTCCCCCTCCAGGATGGGGCTACATTGATGCCCCCTTCGTTCCCTCCTCTCCACCAGATCCTTTCTCCGATGACCGCCTCGGCCTCTGCGACCCTTCCCTCCTCTGCCTCTGCCGCGGGAGCCTCCCCTGCCTCCTCCTGCAAACCGAGCTGGGACATCTCCTGCTTCATCGATATCATCGGCTGGGTAACTTTTCCACTGGTGTTTCCACGCATCCTCTTCCTGGTCTTCCTCCTGCTCCTCACTCTCCTCTTCTGATATCTCAAACACCTGTATTTTCGACTGCACTTCATCCTCCACCTTTCGTTTGCCTTTCCTATCTGCTACGAGCTTGCTCTAATCTTCAGGGCCCCCGCTGCGCATCCATCTCCTCGCACTCCCACTTCCTTCCGCCTCCATATTCCTTCTCCCTCTGCAATTAACTCCACCCGCTTCCTTTACGAAATCGTCCGGGCTGCAACAACGTTTTGGGTTCCTGACTTCAGGTTTCTTGCTCTCCTCTCGGCAGTGTTCCCGGCGCCACCCTTCACTCTTAATTCTCCTCTATTCAGCGATATCATTAACTATGTTATGCTGGTGGATAAGCCCGAGGCCTGTAGCATTATGGTCTGTTACCCTCGTCGTCCTTCCGTCCCTTCCAACTATCAGATTACCTGCTCCACGACTCTGTCAGCCGCTCCACTTGCCTGTGGCAATTATGCCGTGATCTTCATCTACTGTATCCTGTTCCATGCGCCACCAATTCATGATCACCCTCCTCGCCAGCTCATCGAGCCCAATCAGACGTATTAATTAATTAATTAAACAAATTAATGAATTAATTAAAGATATTATTTAAATAATTAATTTTATATAAAATTAATAAAAATAATAATTAATTCAATAAATAATAAATTAATTAACTAAATTATCCCTTTAACTTATTAGTTAGCTAATTATTAAACAAATTATTAAAAATATATATATATAATAATAAAATAATAAATAAATAAAATGGATAACTGATAAGATAATGGCCCCACCTAATTCTTATGATATTTTCTTTATAACATATATATACTATATATATATATATATTAATAGTATATATATATATAATATATATAATATATTACTTATAACCTAAATATAGCTCTTGGATACATCATTAATATCTGGAGAATATCTATTGACTCATCCCCTGATGATGGACTCACATGGTAGTCCAAAATGTTGGGTTCATAGAACTCTATAATACGTCATTCCTCCTCTATCTAAAACTACACAATCACCAGAATTTGTGTAGAGGTGGACCTCAACAAAGGATTGTCGGATCATATCCTCACGACACACAAGAAGTAGTACTTGACACAATTCCTAGATTTTGAGAACACAACATTTAGATGTTGAATAACCCAACAGATGGGACACCTACAACATTCATGTCCTGATGCCATGAAAGTGCCTCAAAGGAGGAAGAAAACAATAAAGCAACCGAAGGGATGGAACTTCCCATGTCAGCCTGACGAAGAAGAGGATGATGAAGAAATTGATCCTCCTACCAATGAAGAAGCACAAAATACAGGAGAAAAAGTAGAAAAGGGGAGCGTTAATCATGAAGTTTCAGGAACTCCAGCACACACATTGAGGCAGGAGATGATCCCTGTAGCAATGGAGACAGGGGACTCAAAATGTCATCATGTATCTGAAAGTTCACATTCAGATAAGGAAAATCCAAGGGTGAATGAAAGTACCCAGCTAACATTTGTAACGACCACTCCTTCCTAAGGATAATGGCTAAAGGTTAAAAAGAGGAAATGGAGAGAAGGGTAACATGTTTACAACCATTTTGGAGTTGTATTTTTGGTCTCTGTGATCACCAATTTCGATTGGCATGATTGAATACATTATCTGCATCTACAACATGTAATTTTGTTGTCATTAATAAAATTACATTTTTTCCTAAGGAAAAAAAATATATTAATTATAAATAATTATAAAAGAGTATGATTTTCAAATATACATTGAATAGTATGGTGGTTGTTACAAAAATAAAAATGTGTCATTCATGATGTCATGGTCAATTACTAAAGTAAGTGAAATTTAATTAAATTGAACATGGATAAGTTAATGCAAGCATTCAATTCAATTAAAATCATCATAGAATTTATTTGTATCAAGTTTATAGACAATTTTTTTTGTGACCTTCCATATGGTATATTATAATGAAAGTTTTTTCCATGTTCTAGAATTCATAGACATATAAACACAAAAGAGAAAAGACAAACAAGTAAATACATTACATAAAATAAAAATACAAAAATCAAAAACCCTATCATCATGAAAAATCCATTTGTAACTAATTATAAATATATAATTACTAAAAATACTTATACAATAATTTGATTCTCAAAGCTGCATTGAATATTGATACTCACAAAGAAAAACCATGCTCATTTGCAAAAATAAATGAAATTTTGTTAAACTAAATGCTAGTTTGAACATATATAGTTTAATACACATTCAATTAATTGGAAGTGTAATTCTTGGATATTATATTTTATGTGTGTAAAATCATCGTAAATGTGGCTTGTATCAAGTCAATAGTCAATTTGGGCAATGACCATCCATACAGAATATTCTAATATAAGCCTCTCTCGTGTTCTAGAGTTTATACACAAACAAGAGCATAAACAAACAAACACATACATCACATAAAATAAAAACACAAACATTTAAAATTCGATCATCATAGAAATTCTATCTAACTATAAGGAATGATTAATTAAAAAATAGTGTTCATTGAATAGTGGTTCTTGCAAGAATTCGGATTCATTCATGATGTTGTTGTCATTTGCAGAAAAAACAAGAATTTATTATATTAAAGTACAAATTAAAGTTCAATACTTTAGAATACACATTTTACACATCGGAAAAGTAATTATTGTATATGATATTACATACGTGTAAAAGCATTATTTTCTTTTTTCTTTTTTCGCTAAGGCAAGAGTGGATCCTTCTAATCAATTAAAAAGAGAAATAGTGTGCAAAAGGTGACCGTAGCGGTGAGGCCCTCTAATATGAAAGGCCTACCCCAATTCATGGTCACAAGACTACAAAGCGAACCCAGGGACGCAAGCCCGCCAAAACGAACAAGCAGTCCAACACAGACCATTGGATCGTGATCTAAAGATCCAGTGGATGAAAAACATATCGGGTGACCAACAAGCACACCTTTTAACAAACCAATCAGACCCGATGACCCAATAGACCATAATCTATAATCCTATTGGGTCCATTTTTGACTTATCCTTTGATCACTTTAACCACCTGAAATCCATCATTTCCATGCAATCCTGGAGAGGTCATGCGAACAGCTCGAGACATAACCATTTTTTCGGGCCCACCAACATGCGCACAAAATCCTGGCCATGGATTAGCCTCACTAGGTCTAACAGTTAAAGATCATACAGTACGGACTAAGAGCACCGACAGTTATCGTGGGATGAAGGTGGAATTCCTCCCCGCCCTTAGCCACGTGTCGTATGTTGAGTGGAATTGCTCCCGATTGTGAAAAACTACTTCTGGCTTGATGAACATGCGATATACCAGAAACCACTCTGAGGGTAGTAAAGCTATTCACCAGGAAAAAATATGAGGTTTTGTGTTTATTGAGAAAATTTGGGCTCCAGTGCATGGGCCAAAGGGAGATGAAGATCCCTCCTTCCAGCCATTCCCCTGAGACATATGGTTTGTCATTACCTAACTTAATGAGGCCGCCATATACTTGCATCCTAAAAAGGGTTGTGCATATGTCATAACTCTTCATGAAGATTCTAGATCAGCTAGACCCCATCTCTGTGGCTCCATTGTCGATTGCTAAGGGTCGTGGATGAACATCCCTCCTTCAACCTATCATCTGTTATCTCCTCTCGCCAGTAGCATAAATCGATATTCTTGTTTCGTACTCCCTCATTGGCGAGCCAATCTGCAACTTTGTTCGCTTCCCTATGAACATGCACCAACCTAAGAGTTCTCATCATTCTTAGGTGTGCTTGAATTATTTGGTAGACTTGCAGAAGTTGCCAATGTTCTGATATTTTTCTCAGGGGCAGTGCCAGCATTTATCCTCTTCGCTGAGTTAATGACTAATTCCGAATCAGCCTCAATAATCACATTGTGAATGTTGTACTTGAACGTATTTCCAGGCAACATTCCATCGCCATGAGCTCAGCCATGTTGTTGGTTTCTTGTCCTAGATAGCTATGGAAGATGATTTGTATGTTTCCTTCCTCATCCCTCAATACCCCTCCGTAACCAGCTTCTCCTGGATTCCCTTTTGAATCCTCGTCTATGTTAAATTTTAAAAACCCAAAAGAAGGGGGTTGCCAAGAAGACTTTTCTACTGAGGGTTCTTTGTTAATCTGCATTGAACCGTGAGGGGATTAACCTTGAGCTCTAACTTCTCGAGAATTCTAGCATCTCTTTGACCAATGGGTTTACCTGTAGTTGCACCTCACAGGATATGAACAGTTTATTTGAGTTGCTTAAAGATTAGCTTGAGTATGTTGCCCATAGGACTCGCTCTCTCCTTGAAAATCCTGTTGTTGTGCTCCTTCAAGACATTCCAGATTATGAATCCTTAGACAGCATCGAGGCATATTTTATGATCTCATTTTTCAAAAAAAAATAATTGCCAATTCTTCAAAGTGGTGATGATGTCATTAACATCTCTGTTTGTCTGCTCAAAGACTTCTCCAACCCAATTCCAAAGTGTTTTGGTGAAAGTGCATCTATTCAGGAGATGATTTGTAGTTTCTTCCTGTTGTCTACATAAGTGACATCTTGAGGGACCAACAAAGCCTCTTTTTTTAAGATTATCCCATGTCCGAATCTTGCCTTGGTGAACCAGCCACTTGAAAAGTTTGACTTTCATCCAATGAGGATTTTCCCAGATTTCTTTCCACTTCTTATCTGTGTTTGAAAGGTTAAACCCTCCATCTATCCTTTTGGCTTCGCTAAAGTTGAAGAGACCCGCCTTTTTCTTTCCCCATCTTAGTTTATCGTACAAGTTTGAGTTTAAGATTTGTCTCATGTCTAAAAGACCTTCAAGGGCTATAGCTTAAGTATGCAGCATGCCCATTCCTCTGTAATCTGGAAGTTTCCATGTTCTCCATTTCCCATTTTTCCTTGATTGATCCCAGTAGTCACTTACCCACCTTAATCCTTTGTTGATGGTATCA
>APFE031436614.1:2227-23951 GCA_000404065.3 Pinus taeda | reverse complement strand
TAATTCAGGAGTCTGCAAAAAGACCAACTTCCTCCGATCATATCTCCACAAATATAGCGCAAAAAGCTCTGAAATTCAGACCCGAGCTGCAGTGCGATGTCTTCTCAAATGGGTTTTTTTTTTTCCGACTTCTGAAACGCCGCAGGAAAAAAAAAGTTATAGCGAAAATGCCACGATGACCTATTTGGAGCAGCGAAACCCTAGAACTTGGCTCCGATACCAAATGTTATGAAACCAACTCAAGAAAAGATAGAAAAGATAGATCAACGCCTGTAAAATTCAGCCTCTTCGAGGGGGAAACCTCCTTTACATACATAAATGAACAATTCTTGGATGATACAAATGACAAAACCTCCTTTCTATATATAAGAGTCTAAAGAGTCACAATATAACCCAACCAAACCTAACAATAATAATATAAAGCCACAAAAATAACAATAGAGGGATTCTATGGGGCACAGTAATAACAATATAGGGGCAATAGGGGCACAACAATATTAATAAGGGGTACAACTACCATAGTAATGGGGTAATCATTAGTATTATAGGGACCCAACAGAATTCATGTTGTTGATATCATTTATCTAAATTGTTTTGCAATGTATTTTTTTTTATAATGATCGATTATATTTGTAAAGTTCATTATTAAAAAAAAAATGACAAATTTGACATAACCATATATATATAAATATTATATTAATTAAAAAAAATTAATAGCAATTGAATCTTTTTGTCATTTTTAATTCTAATAAATTTAATTTAAAATAACATATTTATTCTCCTTTAAATTTAAAAATAAAATTTAAACAACAAAACACAATGTAAAGAAACATCCATTCCCATATGAATCTCTATGATTGAATCTAAGGAGTTTAGAAAAAATGTGATTACATCAAGAGAGTTCAAAAACAACTGTATCTCCCAGTGAATTAATAAAATTCACATACATCTAATGACTAAGTGAATCAATATAATAGATTTTTTAATATAAATAAAAAGTGAATTCATGTTGTTGATATCATTTATCTAAATTGTTTTGTAATGTACTTTTTTTTATAGTAGTCTATTATATTTGTAAAGTTCATAATTTTTTTTGGAGTTGTATTTAGTGCAAGTTAAGGTGAAGCAATAGCTTAGCTTGAGATGGGATCTCTTGTAACGGAAGTCAGAAGAGTTGCTTTAGGAAAGAAGGTAGGGAAATAGTGAATGCCGGAAGAGAGATTCGTAGGATTTACTAAGGTAGTTAGTTAGGTAGTTAGTGAGCTAAATGAAAGAGGCAGTGAATCAATGGCCTAAAAGATTTCAATCGTCTAACATTTGATCTTATGGTGCAGAAAAGTACACAGTGGGGGGAAGTTGTCTTCAAATGGGAATGTCTTATAGCATAAATATCTAGAGTTTTACTAGTTCTTTTCTCAATTGCATTTTTTTTTATTGGCAGAGACATAAATATTTAAAGCTTTTTTAAAGCTTTTGTGATAACATTTGGAACACATTTCAGTAGAGATACAAATATTTAGAGCTTTATTAGTTCTTTTCTCAATTACATTTTTGGATTTTTTTGGTAGAGACATAAATATTTTAAGCTTTATTAAAATTATACTCGTTTTTTTCTTAATTGTAGTTTGAGATTTTTTTATTGTTTTTAATGTGTGCCATGAAATTAAATATATGTTTTTAGTTGAAATTTAAATTATGATACAATGAAGCATGCACCAAGTGAGAAAAACAAGGTTAGGTGAAGCATATAGATAATGTTGTTTTCCTCACATAATGTACCTTGCAGTAAATTGGGTACAAAAACGAGTATCTAGATTCACTTCACTTTTGAGTGAAAGTTGCTCGAGAGTTTTCACTAAAATCTAATAATGGAAAATATTAATGCAATGATAAACAATATCAAAGGAAGACCATTATGCTACAAACAACACTAGATCAATATATTCATCACTTACATTCTATTTGCTTGTGTTCTTATGATACCATTTGAGAAACAACATGGCATGAACATATATGGGATCTCCATTGTTGTATAAACACTAGCTTCTATTGACATTTGTGGAATATGTATCCCCTTCTAGTATAAGTGGGAAGTGATTTTTGATCTTCGGCATTATAAATTTCATTTTTTTATGTACACAGATATGTGCAATTTTGTTAGAGCGAAAAGTGTTTGAGGCCCATGCATGTTTCCTGCTTGGGTGGGATAAACTTGTGACACGACCTTTTTCCTTTCATACAATAAGTCATTAAGGGGGTGGGTGCAAAGTTTTGTATTACAACTAGCTTCTATTGACTTTTGTGGAATATGTATCCCCTTCTGGTAGAAGTGGGAAGTGATTGTTGATCTTGGGCATTATAAATCCCAGTTTTTTTATGTACACATATATGTGCAATTTTGTTAAGTCGGAAAGTGTTTGAGGCCCATGCATGTTTCTTGCATGGGTGGGACAAGCTTGTGGCATGAATTTTTTCCTTTCATACAATAAGCCATTAAGGGGGTGGGTGCAGAGTTTTGTATTACAATCAGGGAGCATCGCGAGAATGAAGTATATCAATTTCCAAATGCTCATTGAAAATGGCTTATTTGTGCCCATGTTTGAGAACAACATTTTCCTACATTCTCCCTCTACTTTCCTATTGTCGGCATATTTTTGGTTCATGTATTTGGTAAGATTTGTTTCCCAAGTGGAATCTTGGAGTCAAGACAACCAAAGGCATGCATCAACCCTTGAGGTACTCAAAATTGTGATTATATTTTCAATAGTTTTTATATTGTCTATGTTGAGAAGTCAAAGTATTTATTGTTTTTAACCATTTCACTTTTGAATTTAGAGGTCTTATGAAATATTATGATAGAGAGTTCATATTATTAGTAATATTATGATTGTTCATTGAATATTGTGTTCATGTCATCCTTATTGGGGTTTTGAACTAACAATCGCCCCAAAGGTGCAAAGGTACATCATAGAAACAATGAAAAAAATAAATTAAACTCAAAATGTGCATATACAAGGATAAGATGTTGAGTACATGGAAAAAGTTCGTTAAATTATTGGAGAAGCATGTGCAGAATTCGGGCCAAAAAAATGTGAATATTTAGTAGCCAAATATATGAGTAGAATTTAGGGCAAAAAAAAATATTTGGCAAACAACTTTAAATCAAGTAGGTATATTTATTTTACACAATTCTTTTTCCATCTAAACTAGAACTTGACCTGAATGAATGTGGAAAAGGATAGCATTTGGAAGCTTTCATGATACATTTAAATTTGAAGTTGTTGACGTTTGAACACCATGAAATTATGTGCATTTATATTGATTATTTATCATTATCTTTACTATGTTGCACAATAAATTTGGATTGTTGCCAAGTATGTTCCCTAGGAAAAACATGTTTATAAAGGATATTGTATAAGTGGTTGTATTAGTGATTATTTTGATAGGTCCCTATACTACTAGTGTAACCCCTTATTGTTATTAGTGCAACCCCCTTATTATATTGTTGTGCCCATATCGTCCCCATATTGTTATTATTGTGCCACATAAATGCCCACTATTGTTATTGTTGTGCCCTTACATTATTATTGTTATGTCGGTTCTTATTACATTATGACCCCTTAGACTCCTATATATAGAAAGGAGGTCTTGTCATTTGTATCATCTAAGAATTGTTCATTTGTGTAATGTAAAGGAGGTTGCCCCTCGAAGAGGCTGATCTCTAAGGCATTGATCTATCTTTTCTATCTTTTTGTGAGCTGGTTTCATAACATTTGGTATCAGAGCTTGGGATTCTATGGTTTTGCTGCTTCAAACATGTCATCGTGTCATTTTCGATATAAAAAATAAATCTACGAAGTTTCAGAAGGTAAAAACAAAACCCATTGATCTGAAATCGTTATGAACCTCAGGTTCAAATTTAAGATCTTGTCTCGCTATATTTTTGGAGATATGATCTGAGGAAGTTAGGGTTTTTGCAAGCTCCAGGATTCCATCTCAAACAGGTCATCGTAGAATTTTCACTCTAATTTGTCTTCTATGAAGGTTCAAACTCTGAAATTAAAACCCATTTGAGCTAAAATCATGTTGAAGCTCAGGCACGAATTTGAGATCTTGCTTCACTATATTTTCATAGATACAGTCCAAGACATTTAGAGTTTCTGCAGACTCCTAAATTACATCCCAAATAAGTGACCTGAGGAAAATCGTCATAACTTTCTCTTTGAGCAACATATTGAAATTTTGTAAGAAGCTACAGAAAGAGGATGAACTTTTCTTTTCTGTGTATTGTTTTCTGGTCCGAAGGTTGAAACAGTAACACGTGGCACTTCGTACAAATTCTCTCTACTGAAAATGTATATAAGCAGGTCATCTTGGGAGATTGGGCATAACTCTTTCTTGGAGAATCCAATTTCGATCAGACTGGTGGCATTGGAAACAGAACGCAGAGGGACACTACAGATCGTAATTTCAAACCTTGGAGATATGAAATTATAGAGTTACAGTCGTTTCAATATTGAGCTCCTAAAATCAAGAAAAGGCGATATGAGGAAGTTTGATGGCAAGGATCTGGTAAATTGGATACTACATATGGAACAATATTTTGATCTACATGATGTGCAACCATTACAAAAGATAAGTATTGTATATTTATATTTATATTTAGAATCGAATCAATTTTTATGGTATAAAGGGCTTTTTTCTCGTAAACCGCTTGTCACTTGGTCAATTTTCATGGACGAAATGATAGCACATTATGAGGATACAAAGAGCCAACCTCTTTAGCCAATTGATAAATCTCAAACAAAAGGGTTCAATGGAAGAGCACATTGAGGACTTCCAAAACTTGAATATAAGGGTAAATGATATTCCTTAGAAGTAAAGGATTGATGTCTTCATAAGGACTTTAAAGGATAACATTCAACATGAGGTTCGTCTTCAGGAACCTTATTCATTGGAGAAGGCATTCAGGTTGGCAAGAAAAATTGAAAGCGGAATTATGGAAACCATGAATCCTACCACTCACAACTAAAAATATGGAAGTGTTTTTGATCCTAGCCTTCCAAAACCTACAAGGTTTACACCCCAACAATTGGGAGAAAAAAAGAGAAAAAGGGCTTTGCTACATTTGTGATAGCAAATACACTAAAGGTCATAAGTGTGCTGAGAATAAATTATTTTACATAGATTTTGAAGAGAAAGAAGAAAATGATCAATAAACATCAAAAGAAGAGGATATACACTAGAAACCAACCCTAGAGAAAAAAGAAATGAATCTAATCATATCTTGTAAAGCATTGGCAAGAATTACCACTCCCCAAACTCAAGATGAATGACATATCGAGAAGGAAAAGGTTCACGAAGTGAAAGATGACATCGAGCATTAAGAAATGAATCTGAACATATACTATAATGCATTGGCAGGAATTACCACTCCTCAAACTATCAAGATAGAAGGACATATCAAGAAGAAAAAGGTAATAGTGTTCATTGATTCAAGCAGTACCCATAATTTTATTCATTGTAAGATAGCGAAGGAATTGAATTGCTTCCTATATCTAGCACAAGAGTGTCAAGTGATGGTTGCAAACTGAAGAACCATAAATTGCTCTGGAAAGTGCCATAATATCAATCTACCCATGGGAGAATATGTTTTGAATAGTCCAATGCTTTCCATTCCAATTGGTGGTGTTGATGTTATATTATGAGTCCAATGGCTACAACCTTTGGGTACAATAACTTTTAATTTTCAAGAACTCTTCTTGATTTTTTATTTTATTTATATTTTCATTTATATATATATATATATATATATAATTATAATATATATATATATATATATACCTAGAAGGAAATGAAGTTGAATTAAGGGGTATCACAGGGAAACATGGAAAGAAAATAAGCTCTAATGGCATGACAAAGCTTCTAAAGGAAGAACAACGTGGCATAATTTCACAATTATGTTCGGTAGAGGTTCTCACATCGAAATCATCTATTTCTCCATACCTCCAAAAAGTCTTGGACAATCATTCCAAGGTATTTGAGACTCCCAAAGGCCTCCCACCTATTTGTGATGATGATCATGCTATTCATTTTCCAGAAAGTGTTCCTCCAAACATCAGGCCTTACAGATATCCCTTTGCACAAAAGAGTGAAATGTATGGTTGCAGATATGCTAGAGGCTGGTATAATTCAACCTAGTCAAAGTTCTTTCTCTGCTCTAGTAGTATTGGTGCACAAGAAGGATGGATCAAGGCGCATGTGTCTGGATTATAGAGAGCTCAACAAGTTCACTATTAAAGATAAATTTCCCATTCCTCTCATTGATGAATTATTTGATGAATTGCATGGAGAAATTTACTTCAGCAAGTTGGACCTTCATGCAAGATATCATCAAATCAAAATCAAGACTGAAGACATTCTCAAACAACATTTAGAACTCATGAGGGTCATTATGAATTTTTGGTCATGCCTTTTGGCCTTACCAATACACCTTTTACATTCCAATGTTTGATGAATTTCATTTTCAAACCCTTCCATAGAAAATTTGTGTTAGTATTTTTTGATGATATACTAATCTACAACAAGTCTTGGAAGGATCATGTTCAACATGTTGATAGAGTGCTTAGACTATTGGACCAGAAACAATTATATGAAAAAACCTTCAAATGTTTCTTTGGAGTACAAGAGGTGGAATACTTGGGTCATATTGTATCTCATAAAGGTGTTAAGTTAGACCCTCAACAACAACAAGTTCTCCAACTCTTAAAGGATAACCTCACTTTGGCATAGAATCGAATGAAACAACACGCAAATCAACATCGCAGCGAAATAAGTTTTGATATAGCTGACTGGGTATTTTTACGAATACAACAATACAAACAAATGTCCCTCAAGCAAGCTAAGAAGGATAATAAATTATCACCAAAGTACTATGGTCCTTACAAGGTGCTGCAAAAGATTGGTACTATGGTATACAAATTGGAGCTTCCTGCATTTTACCGAGTGCCCCTAGTTTTCCATGTTTCATGCTTAAAGAAGTTTATAAGTGACAAGCCCCCAGTTCAAACAATATTGTCGAAACTTGATGAGGAAGGAAAAATCATACTGGAACTTGAAGCAGTCACGGAAACAAGAACCCGACAACTACGAAATCGATCAATTTTAGAGTATCTCATCAAGTGGAAGAACTTACCCGCTAAATATTCCACATTGGAGGACGAGAATTTTATACAGAAGCATCCATAACTACTCAAGAGTTGAGGACAACACTTTTTGAAGGAGAGAGGCATGTTAGGTCCCTATACTACTAGTGTAACTGCTTACTATTATTAGTGCAACCCTCTTATTATATTGTTGTGTCCATGTAGTCCACATATTGTTATTATTGTGCCCCATAGAAGCCCACTATTGTTATTGTTGTGCCCTTACATTATTATTGTTATGCTGGCTCTGATTACATTATGACCCCTTAGACTCATATATATAGAAAGGAGGACTTGTCATTTGTATCATCCAAGAATTGGTCATTTTCATAATGTAAAGGAGGTTGCCCCCTTGAATGGGTTGATTTCTAAGGCGTTGATCTATCTTTTCTATCTTTTTGTGAGCTGGTTACATAACATATTATGAGTAACTCTTGTCATGTTTGTGTATAAACAACATCTTCAAATTTAAAGAAATTTCATAACAAAAAATTTGTAGCTATAAAGCAATCTCCTCCTATCATTTTTATAACTTTGAACATATTTGTTTTTTCAAGTGGGGAAATAAACAACTGGAACGTACAATCATTTGCATGACCAAGGATCACACCACATTGTTGCCTGTATAACCTATGGCTTGATATAGCCCCCCACAAGCCATGTTGAATAGGTTAGCCATGATTGGAACCAAGGGGGGCAACATTAACACCGTAAGTCCCATCCACTTGGTTTTTCCTTAATTGGCTTTGAATTTTGCAAAGAAGAAGTCAAATCTCACCTTTATGCTATTGAGTTTTGACTTATTCACTCATGGATCTATCTTGATGATGAACCACAGAGGATGGTTCGAAACGTCGATTCGAAAAACATGAATGCGATGACTCTGGAAGATAACACCACACAAAATATAGATCACAAAAGCCTCAAATCAATAATTTTCAACCTATATGGGAGGAATAAAGTACAAGAAGTCCGTACATTAGAACAATTCAGATCATTGATTGTAAAGAAGTGACTCACCTTTACGCTATTGAGTTATGACTTATTCACTCATGGATCTATTCTGATGATGAACCACAAAGGATGGTTCGAAACGTCAATTCCAAAAACATGAATGTGATGACTTCGAAATATAACACCACACAAAATATAGATCGCAAAAGCCTCAAATCAATCATTTTCAATCTATATGGGAGGGAGAAATTACAAGAAGTTCGTACATTAGAACGATTCAAATCATTGATTGCAAAGAAGAAGTAAAATCTCACCTTTACGTAATTGAGTTCTGACTTATTCACTCATGGATCTATCCTGATGATGAACCACAAAGGATGGTTCGAAACGTCGATTCCAAAAACATGAATGCGATGACTCTAAAAGATAACACCACACAAAATATAGATTATAGAAGCCTCAAATCAATAATTTCCAACCTGTAGGAGAGGTAGAAATTACAAGAACTTTGTACATTAGAATGATTAAGATCACTGGTTGCAATGGAGAAGTCAAATCTTACCTTTACGCTATTAAGTTCTGACTTATTCACTCATGGATTTATTATGATGATGAACCACAAAGGATGGTTTGAAATGTCGATTCCAAAAACATGAATGCGATGACTTTGGAAGATAACACCACACAAAATATAGATCACAGAAGCCTCAAATCAATACTTTTCAACCTGTACAGGAGGGACAAATTACAAGAAATTCGTACATTAGAACGATTCAAATCACTAATTGCAAAGAAGAAGTAAGATCTCACTTGTACGTTATTGAGTTATGACTTATTCACTCATGGATCTATCCTAATGATAAACCACAGAGGATGGTTCGAAACATCAATTCCAAAAACATGAATGTGATGACTCGAGAAGATAACACCACACAAAATATAGATCACAGAAGCCCCAAATCAATAACAATAAATGAAGTTATAATAAACTTTTAAAAATAATGTTTATTTAAATTCAATCAACTAGGTTTAGTTTAAAACCATCCTCCCACATCCACCCAAGTAACCATGCCAACCGGGTAAACATGAGACGAGAGGCTACTATGATCATATTCGACCTCCTATGTGACTTTAAAGGAGTGGAATCGACAGAAGCATCACACACACTCATCCAACATCAACAGAATCCTTAGGAGGCAAGTCAGCCACTTAGACATCATGTCCCTGGGTCCCACTAATGTTTTGAATCTCTTAGGCCATAGTCGCTCTCATGCTATGGGCAAGGGAGCGACCAACAACCAAAAATCGCTCTCTCATGCTTTCTTGCCAGTGACTAGGGACCAAAATTGCCAGTTTTATTGCCAAGGACCCCGGGATTTAAGCCATTTTTTAGGCCCAGAGCCCAAGCCACTGCCCAAAATGGAGTGATAGCTTGAAATCATTAAAAATGCACAGAAACAATGATGCAAAAGCAATAAGTTGAACAATACCATAACCAGACCCCTACTAGCCATGCGAGGCATTTCATCAAAATATCATCAACACGTAACCTACAAGCGTAAACAACATAATTAAGTGTAGGAATCTCATACTTATCTAGGAATCATTATGAACAATTGTTCCCTCATGCCATTTGCTGCATTATCATCTATTAGACCATAGATACATTATCCATTCATTTATAAGTAAAACACACTGACATCCATACATAGTTGTTGTCATAAATTGTGCATATAACCAGCATAATAGGAACAAAAATACCATAAACATGTCAGCCATCAAAATCCACATGTACATCAAAACATTTGCAAATGAAAATCAACGGAATGAATTTCTCATTAATGAATGCAATGAACCAACCGGAGATGGGACTACCACATTCCACCCAACCATAGAATGGTTAAGCCAGATCTCTCTTCAACCATCCACCCCCGTGCCATATTCCAAGCATGAATGTGGGACTCAACCAAAAGAACCAACCAGGGCATATCGAGGCTAAACCACCTCACCCTCATCAACATAAACCAGGCTTTACCGTAATTCATACTGGATCACTAGGCCAACACAATGAACACATCATGACAGGCTTTACTGTGATCTCCACCCGATTACTAGGCCAAACAAGCATGGATGCCATCTCCTATTCTCTCAGGCTTTACCGCAATCCTAACCCGGATCACTAGGCCCTAAACCGAGATCCACTCTCCAGGGTTTATTGCATATCCCAACCCAAGATTACTAGGCCCAACGGAGAGAAAACCACCTCTAGGCTTTACCGTATATCCCGTCATTCCCCAACAAGGATTCCTAGGCCATCTGAGGCAACACAAAATCTGGCTTTACCGCAATCCACAATCTGGTTCAGGGGTTACTAGGCCATGTGTTATATCATTTCAGAGATCCACCTCACTCGGCTTCGAATCCATCCGACAATCCAGCTCAACCAAAACATGAACCCCATCACACCATGGCTATCCAGAAATGGCAAGGCTAGGCTGAAAACATTGTTACACCTGGCAAAACCCATGCCATGATAGAAAAGAACCACATGCAATGCCATGCATGCCAAATCTAGCAAGGAAAATACACATGCAAGTTGATATCTGCAATGAATCTTGTTGTAACTGCTTGATCCTACCTTTCCCTACTTTATCTTTGCTTCCTCTTGCCTTCTTTGCCTTTCTTCCTCCAATGCCAAAATGCTCCAAGAAAACTCTAAGTGTCCAAAAATATGAGAGACAAAGAGAGAATAATGAGAGAGCTCCAAAGCTAAACTAACAAAAGGTTACCAACTGATCCTCATAAGCCTTTTTTATGAATAAGGCCTCTATTTTCTTCATTTTCCTCCTCACATGCAACTTGTGACCTTTCACCTCCCTTTTCTCCTAATTTCCATTATTTTCATAAGTAATTGTGCCAAAAATGCCATTTTGCCTTTCCGAAGCCTTAGTCATTACCCTTGCCAATTTTCTTAGCCATAAACAATCAAATGAACACCCCCCCTAGGATTGCTTGCCCAACATTAAGCTTAGAATAAGTGTCCCATCAACCACAGTTATTGTTTTTAACTTTCTTTACATGGAATTTTCACCAGGGTTGTTACAGAACCCTCCCCTTGGGCAACACTATCCTCGGTGTTCAATCAAACATGTACCTCAAGAACCTGCTGAAAGAAGACATACTGCTCATGGAGCTTTATAACACAGCTCGTTGCAGTATTTACAATGAAAGACCTACTCAAAAGCAAAACCTGATGACACCATGATAACATACCATATAGTGGAGCTTTATAACACAACTCATTACAATACTTATAATGATCATCCTACTAAGTGTCAACCCACATGACATCAAAACATCAAGATAACATAATCACATGATAGCATAATAACATGACAACATAATTTTAATGACACAACACCCATACCGCATAGTGGAGGTTTATAACGTAGCTCATGGTGGTATTTACATCCATACACATATGTACATATAGCAACATCATCATGAATATATACCAAAACATATATCAAGTCATATACGAAAACATATACTAAACACCATATCTAAGCATATATCAAAACATCATAAAGCATATATCAAACCACCATAAAGCATATACCAAACCACCACATCGAAGTTGCTTTGCCTAAACTGACAAACAAGGAAGGATACATAGCCCACATCTGATCCGTCATCTCCCATGTAGCTTCATCGGGCCCAAAGTGCTTCCATTGCACTTTAACTTACTCGATTGCTCTATTCTGGAGCATGAGCACCTTTTTTTGCAATATATATTGAGGCTCCGGTTGGAATTATGATCCGAACTTAAACAGGAACACAACAACTTACATATATAATCATAAACATAGAGATGCATCAGAAAAACATTTCATCTCATTAATAGAAAATATTGAACAATGCTTACAAACATAATGGAAATAAGATAGCTCGGGCGATGGTAGCTTATCCCTGAAAAGAGATGTGGCGGATACATGCCTCTGAATTATGTTACAATGAGTCTTAAGGGCCTATTTATTATTGGAAAACATGAGAAACCCTTAAACAACCAAAACCCTAACCCCAGGAGATGTAACACCAAGAGTTTGTGGGCCCCGTTGGGGTTAGTTGGGCAACCAACTTCCCGGGGTCGTAACTTGGTCATATTATCTCTGTTTGGTGCGTACGATACCTTGTTGGAAAGGTCCCACTGACTATTACAGGTTTCATCACAAACCCATACCTACAACTTTTGGCCTGTCGCAAACCGCCAAAAAACATCGTTTAGGGGGTCAAAACTGCTCTGGAAGTTTAGGACCCGAAAAAACTACTAAAAATAGTAAATGCTGAAATGAACAAGGAAACATATGAAACTGACTGGGGGGTCTAGGTGGAATAGGCGGGTGGCCACTAATATCCACCCGGATCATTCCTCCCCCCTTAGGAAGCAATGGTCCCCATTGCGTGTAGAGCCTCCATGAGGTCAAGAAATTTATGTTGAACTTGGTCCCTGGTGAACCACTTGCCCTGGTGCAACAGTTGGCCTGCTTTGACTACTCGATATAACTGTATCCTCTGTTGCGGAGTGTTCTTGATCTTTGTGTCCATGATCTGATCAGTTGTGGCCTGTTCCATGTAGTCTGGGTTGAGCTCTGTTGGTGTGAGCTATTTTGCAATGCCATATGTGTCCAAAAATGGTGAAAAGTATGGTCGAAGGTGATCTACATTAAACACTAGGTGCAGACCAAGGAATGTTGGGATGTTGAGCTCGAAGGAATTGTCACTCGATGGCACTGCTTGTACTTAGCATTGGCTATGTCTAATATATCATGGACCTATTGGCAGATGTGTTGAATGTGCTCAATGAAGCTGTTAGCCCTTTCAGCTTTGGATTGAACATGAGCAGAATCTACCTGAGTGGCTGCAAATCATATGGCCACATCAATGGGGCATAATGGCTGAAATCCTAGCCCTACCTGAAAGGGGTTGTAGCCTGTTGAGATATGGAGAGCTCTGTTGTAGATGTGTTGGACACAGGGGATACTTTCATCCCACGTGTGTGGATGCTTCGAGTTGTATATTTGCAGAATGTGTATGATCATCATGTTAACGACCTGTGTTTGGCCATCAATTTGGGGATGGAAAGTCGTGGACTTAGTAAGTTTTGTATCCAGCATCGAGTAGAGACTTGACCAAAATGCACTCAAGAATATGCTTTCCTAATCTGAGACAATGGACTATGGGATCCCAAAGTGTACCCACACTCGCTCAAATAAAAGCTTAGCAGTGGCCTCTATTGTGATACTCTTCTTGTAGGCCGCCATGATGGCCATCTTAGAGAATCTGCGATGACCATGAAAACACAATCGCTGCCATGCTTAGTAGAAGGAAGGCCCGACATGTCATGGAGACAAATTCCCAAGGCTGTATAGGAGTAGGTAGAGGAGTATACAGGCCTTTCTTCTTGTTGGTTGGTTTGGAAATAGCGTAGGTGGTGCAGGATCTAATGTACTTCCCAACATCCTGACGAAGTTTCAGCCAATAAAAATACTTCTGCAATATCGCCACTATTTTCTCTACTCCAAAATGTCCATTGACCCGACTATAGTGCACCTCCCAAATAATCTTGGCACCCTCACTTGAAGGAACACAAATGTGTCCTAGGTGGCATAACAGTGCATCCTAAAGGTGAAAATTTGGAACTTGCTTCCCTTCCAAGAGTGTCTGGTACATGCTACCAAATTCTAGATCGCTCTTGTAAATATGCGGCCACCTCGATGTCTCATGCCCATAAGAGTCGAGCACAGTGATCAAAGCCATGAATGGTGGTCAACTGAGGCAATCAACGCTTTTATTGGTGCTTCCCTTCTTATACTTAATGTTCAAATGGAAATGTTGCAGATAGGTGGAGTCTTTCTGATGGAGATCATTCTACAACTTCCCTTGTGTATGTATGAACTGTAGAGGTCGGTGGTCTATGTGGATGATTGTTTCCTTCCCCAGAATGTAATGCTTCCATTGACGGTAGGCCTGCACAATGAAATGCATTTCTTTGTCGTAAGTGGGGTACTTTCAGACTTTTTCTAAAAGTGTCTTATTGTGGTAAGACACTGGATGCCCATGCTGAGTAAGAACTGCACCAATAGCATAGTCGGAGGCATCTGTCTCAATCTCAAATGGTTGGTTCAGGTCTGGTAATGTGATTATTGATGCAGAACAAAGACGATTCTTCAACTCGGAGAATGCTTTTTGTTGGGTTTCCAACCAAAAAAACTTGTTTTTGCTCCACCCTTGGTGACTTGACTTAAAGGCCAACTGATATGAGAGAACCCCAACACGAACCTATGGTAGAAATTGGCAAGACCCAAAAAGGTGTGGGGCTCTGTTAGAGTAGTTGGCACTGGGCAATCCCGAATGACTTGTATCTTGGATGGGTCCACATGTACACCCTGCTCATCAATGATGTATCCGATATATTGAACCTGGGTGAGGCCAAATGTGCATTTCTCTGAGTTAGCACATAGCTTGTGTTGTCGCAGGGTTTGAAGGACCTATCGAATATGGTGGAGGTGCTCTTTCCAACTCTGGCTGAAGATCAAGATGTCATCTAAATACACCATGACGAATGCATTGGTGAAGGGTCACAAGATGTCGTCCATCAGTCTCATGTAGGTTGCAGGGGGGTTCGTCAATCCAAATGCCATGACCAGTCATTCAAAAAGGCCCTCCTTGGATTTGAAGGCAGTCTTCCACACATCGGAGGGTTCGATGGGCGCCTAGTGATAACTTGACTTCAAGTCAATCTTGCTAAAATATTTGGCCCCTTTGAGCTAGTCCAGAAGGTCATCAATCTGTGGGATTGGGTACCTTTTCTAAATAGTGATCTTGTTCAGCACCCCATAGTCAATACAAAACCTCCAGGTCCCATCCTTCTTCTGTACCAATACAATCGGTCTCCCACAAGGTGATGAGATTGGCCTGATGTGCCCTTTCTACAATAGTTCATGAATCTACCTCTTGATCTCATTGTTCTCCATAACAGAGCATCGATAGATCGGTCTATTGGGCAACGGTGTGCCCGAGGTTAGATCGATGGAGTGCTTGACCTGACAATACAGAGGTACCCCTGTGGATAATTTTATATGCATGAATATCATGGATAATTGTTATGTATAAATTGGTGGAATTTTGTGGTTGATGTGTATGTGGAACGCTATATTGGTGAATCTAATATTGCCTGTTGTTGTGCATGTCAATATTTTTATTCCCTTTCTATGGTTATGTCCAATACCTGGAATATTGGGATGGGAATGAGGGATTCATCCTTGTCAAAATAATGGTGCTGAGCATTACTCATCATCGAGAGTGGCTTCTCAAACCATCTAAATCCTTAAGACTCTAACCATTTTTGTCATTGAATGATGGGCTTGTGCTCCAACTAAATGAACATTGTTAGATATATAATTGATTCGGCTATATGGAGATGGGGAAATGTACATTTGAATACAAATACATTTACATCTTGGAGAATGGAGATGTTCCCTCACGGGATGGGAAAGTTGGTGTCATTGGCAAAAGTCGTGAATTGACAGGAGGCACATATTTAATTGAAGCGCGGAATAGGAAATTTCTCATCACTTGTCGTGGATATTCACGTCATACCACGCCATGGTTGTTAAGATACTTCAAGGAGAAGTGGGCACGGTCAACATAGGGCACGAGATGATAAAAATCATGTCACCTATCGCCATAGATTTTCATCACGTCATGGAGAGACGATGTTTTCATCCTGAGTGGGCATGTTAGCACTATTGACAGACGGTGAAACATAACTTCCTTCTTGTTATTAAACTGGAAAACATTGATTTCCACGAAGGTTAGGAACCTAGTGGGGACCATGACTTAAGTTGAGGTGGTGGATGCTATGAGCAACACGGATGACATGTACTTGTGACGTGGCAATATTACTGATGTGACACATTGTTAGTGTGATACATTGTAGGTAGATATGGCCCTTTTGGATGTCCAAGTGGCCAATTTTTGGATGACACGTGGCACCATTAAAGATTCCATGTTGTTGGATGACATCATCCTGACATCAGCAAGATGCTATAGAAGTGGGTGGTGTGGAGGTAGATCTTACATGGTATAAATGATATGTTGTGGTGGTTTTGGTGCCACCTAGCATGGAGGTACTACGTCTTGCTGATAAGGCAGCACACATGGCTAGAATCCATGTCACCATAGAGGTTGGGACCATGGATATGTTTGTAGTGAATTTCCACCGTGAGGTGCGTAGTAGATAGAAGTTGCAGGGGGGTTATCATTCCTGTCAATTCAAGTGAAAATATGTGTTGTACTATAGGTTTGAATGGGGTGCCATTATGAATAAATAGCATGGGGCGCAGTTGTCCTAAGGTGTTATAATGTGGCGGCTGCCACAGACTTCATATGAGGAAGCAGTGTCACTTGGGTGCCACATGGTGAATCCTTGCTAATGTGGCAAGGATTATGGGGCTCAAACTCAAAATGGGCATAATTTCAATCTAGAGGTCAGATTGAGGAAAAAATTATATCATCAAAAATATTTCAATAAGTTGAACTCGATGGTGTTATCTAAAGTGAGTTTCACACACTTTGGGTGAGAAGGGATTTTGTAACCCCATCTTCATAATGAAACCATGTAGGTTGGGATAATTAAAAATAACACCTCCCACTAGTCTTGGGAAGTCAAAGGGGGTGAGAGGGAGTGTTGTAAAATGGTATCAGAGCACTTGAGTTTAGTACTTGGACAAAATGGGCCTAGAAGGATAATATTTAAACTCTTCTACAAAGTGTAGTGTTTTCTAGTGAATTATTGTTGTGTGTAAATGTGTGTTGTTTGTAGCATTTGATTATGAATTGCATCCTAACCTAAAATATAGAGTCTCAAATAGCCTCATTGATCCAGATGGATCTTGATTGAGTCTATTCATATTTCTATGTAATGTTTTGAGACTAGGATGGTCGTGGACAACAATATATCTGTAAAATGCTCAAAATTTAGTAGTCTCAGATGCTCATGAAACCAACACCAATTCAAAGAGCTTGTCACAATGATTTCGGTGGTATGTTCAGTTTTCAAAATGGCCTTTGTATGAGGGATAAAAGACATTCTAAAGTTTTTCCTAAACAAGCAAAAAAGGGGCTAGAGCAGGCCAAGTGGTAGTCTCATAACATGGAACGTGGAAGTCTCTCAACAAGACATGTGGCATTCAAAGTCAAAGCATCACATTTCAAACCTCCAAGGTGTGGGTCGAACCCATGAATTCTAATAAATCATTACAAAATCTTACCATTGCATAACGTCTTTGTTTTATTAACATTGGCGCGAACGTTATGTTTAAATTTTGTTGTTTGGTTATATGGGGGTAGGGTTGTGTTGTGCTGTACAACAACCCCCCATTTCATAAAATTTTACTTTCAAACTATAATGTGAAATGGGTCCCTTTTAGATTTATAAACAAAATTGGTATCAACTTATCATTCCTCAAAAGGTTCGAAAAAAAAAATATATTATAAACCTTTTGAGTGAACATAAATCGGTCTTATAAAAATAAATGAATAATTCTTTATTATTGTGATAAAGCGATCGCAAGATCGCATATCGAAATAACAAAGGATGCATAACAAAAGGACCCATTGGTTTGCCCCAATGTGACAAGCGCGAATAAATATTGGATATCGGGAAAGGTAAGCGATTGTAACAAAAGGCCCTCTCTCTATGCTCCGATGTGATATTGCTATCGGTGATCGGGGATTTTGCAATGACACAAATGTAAATACTTGAGCATTCCTCCGATCTCCGATTGCGATAAAGCTAAGCGTGAATTTCAAAAAGGATTGTAAAGGCTTGGGTATATTATGTTAAATTATTATTAAAAGCCTTTCTATTCCCGATAGTGATTCACTTGTTATCAACCGCCAAAAAATCAAAGCCACGCTTAAATGAATTATTCGGCGAATAAACGATATGATGAGCATTTAAATGATTGACAGGTTTAAACGACCAATTAATGGAGCAGTTATGCCAATATCTCTTCAGAGATTGTATCCGCGACAATATTATTTTAATCCTTCATTATTCATTGATTGATATAACTCTTTCATACTTGGTTTGCACCACCTATTCTCTGCATTACGTTCATTTTATCTCTTGCGCAGAGCTCCTCCGAAGCAGAAAATTTAAGCCAAATGGGGAAGAAATCTAAAAAATTTGGAATAGCGTCAGCTTCCGCAGTAACAGGACAATCTACTGTCGATTCGGGACCAAGTAAAAAAGGATTGATCTCAGACACTACATATCTTGGTCTCGGCAATACTAGTTGGCAGAGCATCTATAATCTAGTTGAAGTCGAAGAGCCTGAAGCAGTATCAGTACAAGCTACAGCAGGTTCGAACCGAAAGTCTGAGGCTACCCTAAAGGATTTAGCCGATTCTTACTTACACCGGATAGCGGCTCGAGAGCAAATTCTTCCATACATAGATGTAGTAAGGTGGGCAGTTGAGGAAATCCCGATTACAAACAGAACATTTTGCACAGTCGACGGGAGAGTCTTCAGTCCATTTCAACCCAATGATTTGAGACAAATGTACCATTTGCTTGAACCAGAGAAGAAGTATAACAAAGCATTTCTGGAGAAGTTCAGAGATGAAAATGAAATTGAATCAGCGCCTATACGGGAATGGAGACAGAACCCCGCAAAACACAAGCATGAGTCCTCGGGTAAGTACTCTGTCGATTCCTTGTGTTCTCCTTATTGTTACGTTGGGGCGATGATGTGTAGAATTTGGGGGTTGCATGATTCCTCAAAATTCTCAATATAGATGGTTCCTTTAATGGAAGTAGCAGTCAATAGCGAAATAATGGATTGGGGGAATATATTATATGGTAAGTTAGAAACTGCTATTCTTGAGTTCAGAAATAAAACTCGCATTACCGATAGGTCTATTCCTCCATTTTATTATAGTGCCTACATCTCAGATACTCTTTGTTTTAACTTCGAATTTCCTATGCTGGGGTGGAGATGCACTCCACAGAATCCCATGCCGATTCATATCTATCACTAGAAGTTGTGGAAAGCCCATTATAAAGACCACCTATATCAAGTTTGCAATGGATTTATGTTGCCCATTTACTATGCAAATTTTGACAAGCCTGCTCCTAAGATTTCCTCACAAGAAGAGATTGACTTAACCGCCCTAGGAAACTAGTTTGGAGAGGATAAATTTACATATATAAGAGTTTTCGGCAGCCTTGCCAGGCCTCATGTTCTCCCCTTGTACATACCCGACAAACTGTTGGCTAAAGAGATAGCATATCAGCTTACGTCCTCAGGAGCGACCAAGACTCTGAGGAATTCAAAGAAGCAAGTTTGGCCTCCTTTTCCTCTAAGGTGTGGTGTTACACTCTGCATGACTATAAGCATGTAGAGAAAGAAGCAGAAAAGATAAATATATTGAATCTCGCCACTCTTCCTAATAGACGATTTGATCCAAGGAAAATCGTTTATAATGTATTGGATCAGGCAAATCTCACTAAGTTTGAACATAAAGAATATGAGTTTGATGACCTATTTTCTTCGGCGGAGTCATTATTTTAGGTTCCAACATTAGCTTAAATGAGATATCACGACGACGGTTAGTGGAATTTAACAAACTCAGAGAGCAGAGGTTGCAAACTCTACCTCTAGATTTACCACTACCCCGATGACAAAATCAAGCGAGCCTGAACAACGACTTATCGACGAACCTCCTGCTACATCAGAAATTTTTGAAGAAGTCCAGAGGAAAGAGCAGGAGGAAGTACAGAGGGAAGAACAGGAGGAAGAATGAAGGAAAGAGCAAGAGAAAATACATGAGGAGGAACAAAGAAAGGAGTAGGATAAGAGCAGCAAGGATGTGAATGTCGATACCCAGATTGACCCGAGATTGCTCCAAGAATGGCAACAATTCGACTCAATCATAAGCAATCTGGAAAGCTCAAAAGATGCTGATACATCCAAAGCGACAGATACACAGGATACAGCGTCAAAAAAGGTTCCAAGTGAAGGAATCAACGGCCTACCCCCTAATACAGACTTAGAAATAATTCCGAAAGATCCTTTGGATCAAATCATTTTGCAAGTGGAGGATATACCTCTATTAGATGTCTTTTACAGCCCAAAACACAGGGCCGTAGTAAAGCGACAACGGAAAAGGAGAAGGATTGATCAACCTTCCTCATTCCCCGAACAAACAGAGACAACCAACGTAGTTTGGAAGGAGAAGTTCGATCCTTCCGATGACCTAACAAAGCTATCCCAGTATGCCGGAGCCTATTCAGCGGCCACCATGGACAAGGCATCAGAAGTGAGTAATTTTCTAAAAGAAAAAGACCAGGCAATCATTTTGTTACAAACACGTCTATCGTAGACACAACAGAAAGTAGAACAATTAGAACAACAATTGTCAACTCAACAACAGTTAAATAATCAACTGAGCAAGCAGCTACTTGAAGAGAAACAAAGGGTAGATTCGAGCGCGATTCAAAGGTAGAAAGAATTATCAGAAGCATTAGCAAAATTGGAGACGATGAATGAACTAATGGTGAAGACAAAAGATGAGCAAATTGCTCAATTATCACTTCAAATAGAGAAGTTCAAGAGTCTTCCGTAGCCTGCCGATTTCAGGACAGAAGCACTACAGATTAATACCAATGGGCCACTTGTTTAACAATAAGACTATTGTGTCATAAAATTGCTCAAGTTGAACCCCTGTGTGACATAACAGCATCAATAATCAATAAATCAGTTGATGCTAGACAGGACTTAGAGCAGGCCGATGAGACCTTAACATATTTTCTTACTTGGCAGGACACTAGTGAGGGATAGGCAGCAAATTTGCACAAAATCCTAGAATCACATAAAGAAATCCTATTCTTGGAATGGTAGTCCCAATTGATGAAGGCAGAGAGAGCAGTTTCTAGATGCAAATTATCCACAAGTAATTTGAATGAATTAATTAACAATACTCTCTATTTATCTAATATGATCTCTCAATGTACACCGGGTAAATTGCTGTTGGCTAAAACATTGGAGCAATCATGTTATCAAGAGCTGGAAAAGAATGGGAGGTTAATTACAGGTATTCAAAGTTTAACCTGGGACACCTATTGGTTGTTCCTAGTAAAACCATACAGCCAAAGAGCCACCCTCAAGTGTCTAACAGATGAAATCGGGTGTATCATCCCCGATATACACGATGCCACATACTCGGCTCAACTCAATTCTCGTCTCAATCGCCCTCAAGAAGTGGAACCGGTGCTAGCGATGTGCCAACTCAGATCAAAGGGAAAACAGCCAGAGTGATGAATCATGTTGCCGACTACCAGATTGTTGTGAAGGAGATATTCAAGATCAAGTTAAATAGCATTTTAATTTTGTAGTTAGTTAGTTTAATTAAGTATTTATAGACCCTTTCATGCATTTAGAAAGGGTCCCTAGTTTTTGTATAAGACTCAAACCTGAAGTTGCACTATTGTACTTCAG
>APFE031436611.1:0-13023 GCA_000404065.3 Pinus taeda | reverse complement strand
AAATGATAAAGTTTCATTAGTTAAATAGTAGATTTTTAATATAAAATGAACTTTACCTTCTAAAAAAATTCTAATATATTTTAGAAAATTCTGAAATACGCTTTGACTATATAAATTCAACCGCTCAATAGTAACTTTCTTTGTTTTTATGAAATTAATAAACTTGTGAAATTAGACAAAGTCAACTAGAAAAGCTATCGAAAAAACTAAAAAGTTGACCGCATTAAACTAGACTCACCTTTTTTTGTATATTATTATTTTGTGTATAGATAGACGGGCATATTTTTTTTACAAACCATTCATTTAAAATTATTTATATGTATTTTTTTAATTCAAAATTGAATCAGTTGACTTTTATTATTTTTATATTATAAAATTTATTCAATTCACAAAATTCATACCAGTAAAATAAATCCGAATTGTATATCAGGTCGTTTATCTAACCCCATATATGGATATATATATGTCTAAGATTTAGATTATGTTTCAAAATGTGGCAATATATAATTATAAATATTATAAATGTGAAATAATAAATTTTGACATTTTAAATGACCACGAGTTTGATTTTGATCATAGGTCTTTACTTTTTTCAGGAAGAGAAAAGCGGAATTATATTATACTGGTTTTGATCATAGGTCTTTACTTTTTTCAGGAAGAGAAAAGCGGAATTATATTATACTGGTCCTGTATAAATAGTGACAGAAGGTAACATATCATGTAATTACATATATCATATACCAGGGGAGAAATTTCTGTGCCAAAAAACTAACAAAATCTCAGATAAGAAAGGTATGAATTTAGTAAAGATATCTTCAGCATCCCGCTAGGAGCATGCCACTGAGATGGATACCATCATATAAGATCACCCATATTCAAGAGAAATCAAAAAAGGATACAGAAAGGAGAAGGATCATAAGCATGTACATTGAAACCAATGGAGAAGATCAGAAGCCCGGGATACAGAAATCCTGTATGAGGTAAGACTCCCCATATGCCAAAACCTCCAGAGACCAGATACTTGTACCGAGGAGAAGACCCTGCTTAGACAGACAGCCAGCAACCTAATTCCGAGACCTGTAGATGTGCTGAATAGAGCTGCCCACCATGAGGTCCCAAAAAAACAAGACTCTCTCCAACCAGTGAGCAAGATGAGGGCATATGATGAAGCATTTACCATTAACATGATCAACCATTAACTTGGAATCCCCCAAAATGGAGATGGAATGGATGTCAAAAAAGATGCAGAAAGTGAGCAGGCCCGCAAGGGCCATCGTCTCCGCCATGATGTTTGTCCCATTACCAGCATTCCAAGCCAGTCTGTAGTGTAGATGCTCACTGATGATTATGAAAACCCCACAGCCACAAGAATTGTGTTGGGCAGCTCCGTCAAAAAAGGCCATTAGGGGTCTATAACTCTCAATTTTGTTATGTATAGAAATCCCATAGAGAATAATCTTTATAGCCAAAAGAACCTAATATTTGATAGAAATAAAAAGGATTTCTTTCTAAATGAAATAAAAACTAATTTGCTTCTTTTATCTAGTATAGACAACATAGAATATTATATTAACAAATTCTCAATTGAAGTTTCAAATAATAAAAAAAAAATTAGCAAAACCAACCCATGGTATGACAAAGATTGTAAAAATGTGAGGAGAGCAATTAAGGAAGTTGTTGATGAATGTCTTAAAAGGGGCAAGATAAAAATATACAAAGTCCTAACTAAAAGGAAAAAGAGGCAGTACATTCATAAAAGACAAGAGAATCTCTTACACCTCTCTAAGGTAGATCCTAATAAATTTTGGAGGCAGATTCTGACTAAGAAAACTAAAGATAATAATAAAATTTCTTTACACAATTGGAATTCCTATCTTAAAAAGCTTTATGAATCTCCAAATGTCATGGATAACTATGAAACCCTGCTCACAACAAAAGAAGTTTTCTCATTAGAAGACATTGATTTTGGGGTTAAACGCCTGGCAAATGGGAAAGCTAAGGACATCGAAGGTTACTAGGCATAAATCTTAAAAAATGGAGGTCCTGTCTTCATCCCCCACATCCACAAGCTTTTCAATCAAGCAGTCAAGCAAAGGTTCCCTAAACCATGGACTGAGAGCCTCATTATCCCTATTTTTAAAAGTGGGGATACAAATAACCCCTCTAATTATCAGACCATTATGATCAGCCCTCTCTTAGCCAAGCTATATGGTATTATTTTGGAGAAGAAGTTGAGCATATGGCTTGAAAGTGAAGGTAAGCGGGCTAAAGGCCAAGTGGGTTTTAGAAAGCACCACTCAACAACAGACCACCTTGTTACGCTTAGGATCATTGTGGAGGAATGTCGTAATGATAAATCCAATCTCTTTTGTTTCTTTGTGGACTTTAGAAAGGCTTTCGATACGGTTCTTAGAAACAACCTTTGGAATAGATTAGAAGAGCTAAAGGTTCCTTTCGAGTTGACCGCTGCCGCTATAAGATTATACGAGAATGTAATTGCCAAGCTAAAAAGCAATGAGGGGTGGTCGAAAGATATTAGATGTAATATTGGAGTTAAACAAGGTTGCTCCCTCTCCCCTACCCTATTTGGCATTTACATCAACAAGCTTGAAGGTTATTTAGAGGAAGCAGGTTGTGCTGGCACAATCTTAGCTGAGATACTCATCATCCTTCTTCTCTATGTTGACGATATTGTTCTTCTTGCAAGGTGCCCATTTGATCTTAATAAGCAACTTAGGCTTCTTAAGGATTTTTGCTCTACCATGGGTATGACTGTTAACACTGACAAAACAAAAGTTATGATTATCAAATCCAAGAAGGACACTTACGCTAATTTTATGTATGACAATAATAACTTGGAGGAAGTGTATTCTGACAAGTACCTAGGAATTGATATTTATCACAAGCTCAACTGGAACTATATCATTGAGAAAAGGATTAATGGGGGAATGGAAAGCTTATTTTGGTCTTGAAAATAATTGTAAAACGTGAAACCTCGTAATGTGGGATAAAAAGAAGTTCCTCTTTGAAACTTTAGTCACTCCTGTTATCTTATATGGATGTGAGGTCTGGGGTTCTATCATCTCTAGAGAATCCTGGAGAAAGATTAAGCAAATACAGAAGTGTTTTATAACGTATAACCTGAAAATTGAAAGCAATACACCCTATCCTATTCTCCTTATAGAAGTAGGTCTTTCCCTTATCAAGAGCCTAGTTATGACTAGGCTTCTGTTGTACAAGCACAAACTCAATAACATAGGAGATCATAGACTTCCTAAACTAGCTTTAAATTCCATCGAAAACCACCTAAGGCTCAAGCAAGGGTGGTATAAAGACACGAAGGCCTGGTTAAACCTTTGGAAGATCAACGAGAATGATACTTTGCAAAACATTAATAACATTACAAATATCGTTACTTCTAAGTTCAAAGAAAAAATGTGGTGTGAGAAAGATTTAGCAGCTAAAAGAAAATTAAGTTATTATAAGAAGGTCATCAACCCCACCCTAGAAGATCAAAAGTATCTCTCTGTTTTAACTAGCTCAAAGAAGAAAATTAACATAGCAAAGATTAGAGCAAACTCTCATGAGCTCCATAGTGAAACAGGTTGTTGGGCAGTTCCTAAAACACCATGGATGGAAAGGATCTGCCATCTCTGTGAGAATGGGAGCACCGAGGATGAAAACCACTTCCTCTTAGAGTGCACTGCGTACAACCACATTAGATCCTAGTTTCATAATCTTTATCACAACACTGACCTTCCTAGCCTTTTACGATGTCAAAATTATAGTAAGCTCGGGAGGCTTCTCTCCAAGCTTTTTGAGCATAGGAATAAAATCTTAAATCAAACTAAATAATTTGTTTCTTTTTAGGTCCATAGACCCAAAGGTTTAGGTCTTCAGTGGACATTAACCACCATTCATCATTCATCATCAGTTATAATTTTATATTTTAAAATAATTATTAATTTATAAATATATATTATAATAATTTAAAATATAAGATATGATTAAGTTAAGATTATATGTTTTATAATCTTAAAAATAAGAAATTAATTAGATGTTTTAATCTTTTATTTTATGTTAAAGAGTGAAAAAGTTTTTAGTCACCATTAATTTACCATGACATTGATTTAAAATTAATTACTTTGCTAATATTTATTTTCTTCTAACACTAATCCACTAATAATACCTTTATTTATAATTTAATTGATCATTAACTTATTTGCTTTTAAAATTATTATCAATCTATTTAGTAGACATATCCATTCTAAAAGTGGTTATTTAATAATTAGATTTTTTTATTTTATTTTATATTATTTATATTTATAATAAAATTAATGATTTATAATGTGATTTTTTATTTTTTATTATTAAATTCACTTTTAAATTTATGTGATTTTTTAAATTAATTAATTAATTTTTATTTTGTTTTATGTTTATTATTAATAAAATTAATAATATGTAAAATTATTTTTATTGTATCTAGAGGTGGATTGTACATTCCAGTATGAGGATCATTTATGGTTTTTTCCATGTTCAACAAATAAGTTTGACATGTGTTCTTAATATAAAAATAAATTATTTTCTAAATAGAAAAGTTATGTCCCCGTAATAAAAAAAACAAAAATGAATATGCATGTTAGTTTTAGGTAAAAACCATTATAAAGCATCATTAATCTCATTGCTATGATCACTCGATAAATGGTTGATATTACAATCCAAAATGGTAAAAATAAATAAATAAAATATTTAGATGTAACATACATAAATATTCTGCATTTCAAACTTTAACTTCAATATGGATCATGATTAAAATATTTAATATATATGATTAAATAATATTAAAAGTATATTTAAAATATATAAAAATAATCATTTAATGTGGAACAATGTTGTCCATAGATTAATGTTTCTCAATGCAAATGTTATGTTAAAATACTATTAATTCAAAACTATGTTATATATTGATTATTGTTTTAAAAAAATTCTTGTTATATTTCATATAAAATATTTTGGAAAAAAAAGTTTTAGTGTTTAAAAACATTGAAAATATATTTACTATTATATTTTTTTGGCCAATTTCCTTAAATTTAACAAATATATTTTTGAATTTACAAATTTTAAATTATTACTCTACTATAACATTCAAACAATAAAATTTTAATAATAAAAAATATATATAAATAACCATTAAAAATTCATTGAAATCTATCAATAAATAAAAGAAATACATTTTTTTTAAGTTTAAATTCTCCCAAAATATACTAAATAATGTGCTTAAAATAAATCTATATTCATTTATTTTAAAGTAAATGACAATTTTATTGTTTCTATCTTTCATTTGATCAAAGTCAATAACAAATTGATCTTTGCATTTTTGCTCTCATTTAGTTAGATTTACTCTTCTGCAAATTTTAAGTTGTAAAAAAATAAATAAATTTAAAATGTGTATAACGTTCTTGTCATTTAATAAAGTCCATGAGAATTCACCTTTGAATATTTAATTGTAATGGCCTATGTAAAAATTGGCATTTATGTTCAGAAAATAAAAAAGATGAATCATGAATATTATTACTTTTCTGGCACGGTACCAGAGACAATATTGAAGTGAAATGTTATAGTCATGGCATTTCTGCACAGCAGGATCTAACATGAAGATGAATCATACACTCCTTTTTTTCCTTTTTTCTTCAGTTTTAGAGCAATAATTATATTGATTAATGCATATTTTAGAGCAATAGCTTAAGTGATTGTTTTCTATACTTTATATTGATTAATGCATATTTTAGAACAATAGCTAAAGTAATTGTGCTCTGACACGAAGTTTGCCCATTCTTACTGCTTTAGGAGACGAATCGTGAACATTATTATACAAATTTTGCCCTATCTTATTACTTTAAAAAGATGAATCATGAATATTATTACAATGTATTGTCGAATTCATTTTTGTGAAGCTGTTGGTTTCGTTGGGATGTAAACTATTTTATTTAGCTCTTTTTTTTTAAATAAGGGTGGCTAGTCCCCTGAAGAAGTATTTATTAGGTCATATGTACAATATATTTACATAAATACAGGCAGATAAACCATCATATCAATCAATATCAATCTCTATATATCAAATGCACTGCTGAGCAGCATCAAGATGGCGGATACGCAGGCGGGGAGCCCCTTATGATAAGGTTCTTCTTTATTTTTAGAGTTTTGGTTTATCCATTTTTTTTTGTATTTTTTGAGTTATAGTTTATCTGGTTTGTGTGTTGTTGGAAAGCTATTAGGTTTGATATAATTTGGATAAGATTGTGATTTTTTGTTATTTAAAATGAGTATTTGAATGCAAAAATAGATTCATTTTTTTTTTAAACTTTTTGAAACACTTCAATTGTTGAGATCACATAGGTCAAACTTGTTATTCTTAACAAATCCTGTTAAATTTTGACATAATTGACTAAAAAATATGCCAAAAAACCACATACAAAAATTACAATATGACCTATAGAGAGATTTCCATAATTGAAATGATGGTGAATTTAAAGAGCTTTTGATATGCTAAACACTGTGGGGGACAGAAGACAGCAGCAAATTGAGTAGCATCTCCGTGTTGTATAAATGTTTAACTTCTAAAAACAAAAATGAGAAAAAATACATCATAATTGATATTAGAAATAGCCAATTGACCTCAAGACACAATTTAATGTAGTAGTCTAACTAGACTTATTTTTGTTCTGAAAATCAGAAATTTTTGCAAATCCAAACTTCAAGGTTTTAGGTGCACCAGAGATTTTTTTATGGTGCTGAATTCATTTCCAACATCAAGCACATAATTTAAATACTACTTCTGCAAAATTCCAACCACTTTTAACCGTCCAAACAATTCCCAATCCCCAATCCCCTTAATATATTTATATTAATACAATTCCCAATCCCCTTTCTAGTCGAACATAATATATCCAGCTAAAAAGCATAGTACTCTTCCTCGCCTCCGCTGCGACAAACGTGCTGCTCTTTCTGACCTCCTACATATTCTTGGAGGCGAAAAATCTTGTAAATATAACACATTACATCTCAATAATTGGTAGCGATCCAACACAAGTCTTCAAATTATGGATCCTGATTGCAGAGTAGATTAAGGAACTGTTAAAACTGTATGTATCTTACTTCCCAAAGATAAGCTGAATTTGAACTTTCTTTCATCTTTGAAAAAGATGAATTCTAAAGACGTATATATAGCTTAAACTTGGCATCTCCAAAAAGGAAACCCAGTGAAAAAGATCCTATGATCTTCAAAAGTACACATACCCTATCCTTCCAGACTCGAACTTACGACCTACAATGTATAAAAACTTAAGGACATGTTCTGTAAGGGCCGTTCAAACCATATAACAGCCATAATTCAAGAAAATGCAAGGCTTCACAGTGCTTTGCGGCGGCCTCTCTCAAGCTAAAGATCTGTATATAAAGAAAAGAAGTGACAATAAAACAACAAAAGTAACTGGTATATGTATATTTACATAAGGTTTGAAATATTTGCCGTAATTCAGCCTCACTGCCCCACTGTTAAGTCCTCGGGATGAACTTTTTCAGGGAAGCAGGTCATACAGGAAGAACGAATGATTTTGGCCAAAGTTCTCCCTGTCCTTGTGAGCAACGCGAGAATTGATGCGCCCATGGAAGCAAATACCTTATTTTTTATGTATCCCCGCTTTGGGAGAAGCCTAGCCATCTTCCCTTGAAATCTGCAAGTGCCAGAAGTAAGCGCTGCCATGGCTAAATAACAATAAACTATTTTCAATATCCAGAATCTAAGTTTGCTCGCCTAACCAGATTCGAAGCACTGGAATTTTGAAGCAGCAGCAGCAAACAGAAGCGAATTTTGAAGCAGCAGAAGCAAATAGAAGGAATTTTGAAGCAGCAGCAATTCTTTTAATCCACTTTCGATTGTGTGTAATGGGAATGGAAGTCTGTCCCATTGGGCTTTTCTAAGGGACAAAACTGGATATTTTTCCAAATATTTCAAAATTGAATTTAACTGTCTTGGAAGCAAATGATTGGTACTCTGTAATGCGGGACCATAGCGTAGAGCTCCCGCTGTTATCACATCAGATATGTCAATTATATTATTAAATACCACATTGAGCAGAAAATAGCATTTGCCTTTCCGGGTCAGAATCCACGGTTTTGAAGTGAATCCTGGTTTTCCTTATCCCACATTTGCAATATTCCTTGTATATCGTTTTCTTACCAGGTTCCCGGGAATTTGGTGATAAATTTATGATAAAATGATAATGTTTTGTGTTTTTTTTGACGGAAAAACTTATCAAACTCAGAAAGTCAAAGGAACAGAAGGACCGTTATTTCTGGCTGCAATCCACAATTGTTGGTAGACACATCACTGTTATCAAAGAAAACCACACCCCTTGGAATAACTTCTCAGGTGGTCCCCAAGAAAGCAGGCTCTTTCAACTTAATTTTTTTTAGTATTCTAAAGACTTTAATATATTTTTAAAAAATTCTAAAAGTCTAACTCTGAAATGCATTTTGGTTATATAGATTCAATTACTTAAAATTAAAATTTGATATTATGACTTTCGGTAAAATGACAAGGTTTCGTTACTCAAATTGTAGTTTTTTAATATAAAATAGATTTTGCATTCTAAAAAAATTCTAATATATTTTAGAAAATTCTGAAATACGCTTTGACTATATAAATTCAACCACTCAATAGTAACTTTTTCCGCGCAATAATATACTAATGAAATTAGAGAAAGTCAACTAGAAAATCTATCGAAAAAACAAAAATAGTTGACAACATTAAACTACTACTCCACTTGTCTATTGTATATGATTATTTGTTTAGGATAGACGACATATTTCTTACAAACCATTCATTTAAACATTATGTATATGTATCTTTTAAATTCAAAATTGAATAACAGTTGATTTTATTATTTTATATTTTTTTATTATATATACTTATTTAATTCACAAAATTCATAAAAGTAAAATAAATCCGAATTGTATAGCACATCGTTTATCTAATCTCATATATAAAATTTAGATCATGTTTCAAAATGTGGCAACAGATAATTACATGGTTACACATACTCGAAGCTCCCTCACCATTGGGAGCTTGGAAGGAAATGCTCCAAAATCATTGAGAGTTTCAATGGGTACTTTCGAGCTTTTTGGAAGCTTTACTGCAACGGATTTTTGACATTTTGGGAGCTTCATTGTGCAAACTTAGGTGCATTTGACGTTGCTAGCTTGGGTGTTGCTTAAACTGATGGCACTGTACTAAGGGAGGGTATGCCGCTAGGTTTAGATTTGGATATGGGTCTGGAACTAAGAGAAACAACCTCTTTATGAAAAGCCCTTCTATCCAAATGAAGATGAGGCCTTGCTCTTTGTCAATGGAAAACTATTCATTCTCCTCATATAAGTTGATGGCAGATGGATATAAAAGAATTTAGGAAGATTGTTGGCCACTGGCAAAACCATCATTATAGCCCCGAGCTCAATGGACAAAAGACGGAATACTAAAGAAAAAAATAGTTGAATGTAATGCCCCTAGTAGAGCTGTAATATTTTATTAACAACGGTAAGCTCAACTGTTAAACTATTGTTACCTTTGGGGTAAACTGAATAATTATTACCATTACTGTTTGAATTTAATTATGTCATTAATTATTGTTATGTTGTTAATTATTGTTAATTGAAAAGAAAACAATGTGTTAATAGATCTAGCGGCTCCTCATGAAAGGAGGTTAAAAATTAAGAATGGTAGTTGCCAGTAAACCCTAACTACCTTCCCCAACTGTAGATGCTTCCAAAGGAAAAGGAAGCAAGGGGAAGGGAAAAACCGTGCTATAGGGACAGACGAAGAAGGGGGGAAAATCGCTAAGTATGGTGATGACCAAATAGCGCAAGCTCAAAGTGCCAGAATCTTGCAAAAGACGCTAATTCTGGTGATGACCAGATAGCGTAGGCTTAGAGTGCCAACATCTTGCAGAAGATGCTAAGTCTGGTGATAACCAGATAGTGCAGGCTTAGAGTGCCAAAATCTTGCAGAAGACGGTGGTCTTGCAAGAGTGCTTGGGGGGAGGCTGAGTCGAGGAGGACCCACCTCATGGTTGGGTGGAAGACAAGTAGAAGAGAATAGAGGTGATTCTTACCTAAAGAATATTTCAATTGCAATACTAGAATCAGGTACACAGTATTACTTTTTTGTTTGCAAGTAAGAACAGAGAAAACCCTACAGAAAAAGCAGGAATAGGAAAATTTGTTAATTTCTCTTCAATAAGGTTTAGGATTAAATCTTGTTTACTCTGTATAGATTCTATCATGTTAATTAAACCCTGATACTCAATATAGTATGTATAGATTTCTCAATGATAAGTAAGATTAAAATTTTGTTGCTCTATAAAGTAATCTACATAGTCCATATAAAATTGAAAGCAGTTACACTGTATAGATGTCCTAAGAAATCAATAATTTATGGTTTAGCTCTCATCAAAAAGAAAAGGTAGAAAATCAAGCGGATAGGAGGACAACTCTACACTCTGTAAACCCCTAAGACATTACAGACGAAGAATAGAAATATAAGGAATAAGACCTGAGTCTTTGGCAAAGAAAGTATCCAGATTCACTGTGTCAAACCCTAAGTAAGAATAATAGTCATTTCTGTGACAACGGTTGTCTAGAAGGCTGTCGAGCTTAAGGCTAAGCTACCCTGTTAAACAATGCAGCGCTACACGATAGCAAAGTATTATAGAAATTATGCAGATTTTCTCTCTGTTCTAAACGACACAGTAACAATAGTTCATGACCAGCACTTGCTGACAATTTATTAACCCAGAAAGAAGCTATAAAGCAACCAGAGGACCCAGAAGGCTCTAGGGTCGACATCGCATAACCTAGACCTAAGTCGACCAAAACAATGCATGAGACTTTAATTGCATGTGACTCGACCTATACAAGAAATCCCAAAAAGCCCTTGTGACAAGAGAACCCTCAGCATCAAAGGAAGGAAAATCACCTAACAGTCTCAAACGATTATGTATCTAATGAAACAACAACAAATAAAAGAGAACTTAACATTCAAAATGGTTAACCATTAACAGATTAATTCTTTCAGTCAAGTACCTTGTGTGAACCATACTGGCATTCTTAACATCGAATTTTCTAATTCTCAGCACAGGATTAATATCAAATAAGTAAACATATAATTATATCTGAACACAAACATTACACCAGAATAGGCATGTTGACGACATACGCAAGCAAACCCTTGGTTGCACACCTAAAAATAGGAAACCATGCTATACAAAAATCAGAGTGCATTTATTTGGAAAATTATCTTCTCAAAGTGCAATACAGTAAATGTAGTAACATGTGAAGCTAACTAGGGTCTGCCCAAAAGCATACTAAGCCCCAAGAACTCAAGAATCAGTCTTCGGACACCTCGATGGACAATAGACTCATTAGATTTAAATATCCATCAAACCCTTGAATGCAACGGAACAGAGTACCTAGCAACAACATGGAGCTGTTCAACCATCTCTGCTTCTCATACTTTCAACAATGGAAATCTAGGAGCTAGGAGGTAGTGCACCTAAAAAAGATAAACCAGCCAGATTTCAAACAACCCAGAAACTATGGTCGTTGCTTACCTAAGAAGTCGCGAGCGGAGGGACTTGGCTGGAAGCACAACTCTCTGTTCGGAGATGTAGCTGGTTCCTCTGATGATACACCTGTAAGAAAACACCACAGCTGCTTAGCATTGAGAAGGTGTAATATTCCTAACCCAGAATATTCCTCAAATCCCAGCAAAAACTCCAACCAAATATGTGCAAATGATAAAATTTACAGTGGAACAACATATAATAATGTAAACTAGGAATATAAGCAAATACACAAGAAATGCAGCGAGAAATGCTAAGCCATTTTATTACTGAGCAATAAATGAGTACAAGAGGTGATTAGACAGATGGCACCTCGACTTGCACAAGGCAAGTGAAGAAATACTCTCAGAATGACAAGAATGGCTTCTCTGCGTGGATGCTGTTGCTACTGCTAGAAAACAAATGATGATTTGGGGCTGCTCCCCTCCTCAGAAAAAGTTGAAACTTTGGATTCGGGCTCTACTCAAGAAACTCATAATAACCCAGAAAGCTTTCCTGGAATGGCCTCACACTAATCTACGTCCCAGCTGCTAGAAAACGGTCGTGTTGTTGCTGCTACTAGAAATCGAATGCGAATTTGGGGCTGCTCCCCTCCTTAGGAAAGGCTAAAACTCTGGAATCCAATTCTACTCACAAAACCCAGAAAAACCCAGAAAGATTTTCTGAAATGGCCGACCCCCAAAAATCACCCCCTTGGGGTTCTGCATAGTTCCTCAAAGACGCCGATGAAACTGCTGCTGAAATGTTTATGAAACTGCTACTGAAATGCTGATGAAACTACTGCTAGAATGCCAACAGAAATACCTTTCCCGAGCAGGCACTCAAAGTCCCACGGGGCTAAGGGTGAGATCTCCGAACGGAGACACTCGATGCACTAAATAGTGCTGCAGACTAGCTAAACAGCCAGCGTGCTCTAAGTCGAAATGACTATCACAAATGCTCATAACTAGAATGATCCAAAATGAGGGGACTCCTCTCTATTTTATAGCCTCTGCCTCTCACAATCCCTAGGCTCACCTCCTCCTGCGTGATTCCCCTCTTGCCATGTGTTCTTCCCTCCTGTGCAGTCCCTCCATGTGTTTGCGTGGGCCCCATTTTTGCGTCCCCCTTTGGCCCCCTTGGCTCCTCCTTAAGTCACAACATTGTGCTACTAGAAGTGACTTTTTTTATTCTTAAAGTGAATTATGTCCCCCGTCCTCAATTTTTTAATTTATAAATAACTATAGAAGGCAAAAATTGGGCAAAATCGAATATTCCAATTAGCCATGGCTAATTAGGAATATTACAGTCTCCCCCGGCAAAATGTTGCTTGTCCTCAAGCAACTGAAGTGATGGATGCTGCAAG
>APFE031436610.1:51139-70728 GCA_000404065.3 Pinus taeda | reverse complement strand
GTTCACTACGTAGGTTAGTCATGGAAAGAATATAACACAACCCAATAGGGCATACCTACTTATGGATTTGTCCTTGATTTTTGCACATGGTTTTGAACACAATGGTTTTCGGTCCATGGTTTTGGACGCTTTGTCATGTATAGATATGTATCGTAACATTGAAAGGAACATAATGAAAAATCAAAGCTCATAGTCCCAACTTTGTGATCCAGGGGAAAATCTCTGTGTATATGTGTTTTATGTGTTACAAGGTTCGTACCCAGGTAATTTTTGTACAAGGTTAAAACCTACATTTGGTATCGAAATTGTTTTGGCTTCAAGGGGACTCCTTTGTGGCTGACGGGTTTCGCTCGGGCCTGTAATAGACCATGTTCAGTGGGAGATCTATGGGATCGATTTTGGTGGAGAAAGAAGATAGCAAGCAATGGAAAGATAGAGATCGAGAAATTTAATGGTCAGAGTTTTGACTTATGGAAACACAGGATAGGGGGTCTATTGCTGGATAAAAATCAGTGGATTGCGATAGATCCAGGGATTAAACCAACAAGAGTGTCCGATAAAGAATGGAAGAAATTGCATTGGAAGGCTTTGTGGGACAAGTTAGGGACTTTCTACCAATCTAAGTCTCTGGTGAATAAACTGTTCCTACAGAAAAAGTTGTATAACCTAAGGATGAAAGACAGAGACTCGATGACAAAGCATATGAAAGCATCAGTTTCTTGTGTTCTCTACCAAATTTGTGGGATAGTCTGGTTATTGCAATAGGTAGCAATGCAACTGCCTTGGAGTTTAACGAAATAGTCACATCCTTGCTGATGGAGGAAATGAGATGGAAAAATATGGAGAGCCAAAATGGTGATTCCTTGTCTGTACGAGGATGGTCCCGGAACAAAAACAAAAATAAGTCATCGAGTGGGAGGTCTAAATCTAGAGGGAGATCTAAATCTCCTGGAAAACCTATAAAGGTGGTGTGCTGGAAATGCAGAAACGAAGGCCACTACAAAAGGGATAGTAAATCTAAAGCTCCTGATAAAATAAAGGAATCTGATGATGCTCCTTCTGCAAACCACCTCAGATGAATTGGGGATGTGTGCTTGGCTTCTTCAAGTACACATGTAGATTATGGGGCATGGTTGATTGATTCAGGTGCATCCTTTAACTTCACTCCCCATAGAGAGTACTTCTGCGAGTATGAAAAAAACGTTAGACCACTTCCAGGTGTTCTACATATCCCTGCATTGGCCAGAAATCTGATTTACGTAAGCAAGTTGGATGATGCAAGTGTAAAAACAGTGTTCAAGAAAAATACCTGCAAGATGGTTCAGAGAGCACTAATATTGATGCAGGGAGTTTGGATTGGAACTCTGTACAAGATGCAAGGTAGCACTGTTGTTGATCGATGCAACAATTCTGTGGTTCCTGAAAGAGAAGTAGAAAATCTAGTGGTCTCTGAGAAGAAGATCATGTTCTGGCATCACAGGCTTGGACATGTTGGAGATGAGGGCCTCCGAATACATCATGATAAAAGTATGGTAGAAGGTATGAGTAATATCTCTCTGGATTTTGATTTCTGTGAAAATTGTGTATATGGGAAGCAGAATCAGGTTAGTTTAGACCCGTGAAAGTTCCATCACTGGGTACATCTATCTAATATCTATCATTTATAGATAACCTCTCAAGGAATACATGGATATATTTCCTTAAGAAGAAATCTGAAGTTTTTGACAGGTTTAAAGAATTTAAGGCTCTGGTCGAAGACCAGACAGACAAGAAGATAAATGTGTTGAGGACACATAACGGTGGAGAGTTTTCCAATAGGAAATTTGAAGAATTATGTAACAAGTGTGGTATAGCATGACAGAAGACTACTCCATACACACCTGAGAAAAATGGAGTTGCAGAAAGAATGAACAAGACGTTGATGGTAAGGGCAAGAAGCATGCTCAGTGGTGCCGGGGTGAAATAGGAATTCTGTGCAGAGGTGGTGGAGACAACATGTTACCTGGTCAACAGATTACCTTCATCAACATTGGAGGATAAGACTCCATAAGAGGTATGGACTCGTAAGAAACCCTCTTTTACATCTAAGGGTATTTGGATGTGACGCATATGTAGATGTTCCAAAGGAGAAACGAACCAAGTTGGATACCAAATCTGAAAAGTGCATCTATATTGGGTATAAGTATGGTTTAAAGGGTTATAAGCTTTGGAACAGAGTAACAAGAAAGGTTGTGTACTGCCGAGATGCGATGTTCAAAGAGGTAAAAGATGTTATTAAACATAAAGTCCAACCAAAGGAACCTGGGAAGATAGATTTTGAGCTTAAGGCAGAAGAATCAGATTAAAACAGAGGAGGAATCAGAAGATAAAGAGCCACAAAATACAAGTTTCAGAGGATCAGTTCGAGAAATAAGACAGCCAAAAATATATAATCCATCCGCTTTTTGTTCAAATTTTGCTTTATCTATTAGTGGCAATGATCCCAAAACTGTGAAAGAAACAGTAGATTCAAAGGATGCTAAACTCTGGAAAGAGGCCATGGTTGATGAAATGGCATCTTTGCACAAAAATGAGGCTTGGGATCTGGTAGAGTTGTTGGCTAGAAGGAAACCCATTGGGAGAAAATGGGTGGTCACAAGGAAGACAAATGTAGAAGGAAAGCTGGAGAAATACAAAGCTCGGTTGGTAGCAAATGGTTATTCCCAGGTGCCGGAAATTGATTTTGGTGAGATTTTTTTCCCCTGTTGCCAAGATAACTTCTATCAGATTACTTTTATCTGTTGCTGCTCCTTTTGATTTTGAAGTAGAACAAATGGATGTGAGGACATCAATTCTTCACGAGGATCTGGAAAAGGAAATCTACATGAAGCAACTTGAAGTGTTTGCAGTGAAGGGTAAGAAAGAACCGATATGCAAGTTAAATAAGTCTCTGTATGGCTTAAAACAGCCACCAAGGATGTGGTATCAGTAATTTGATACATTTATATGAGGACTTGGCTTCACCAAAAGCAAAGAAGATCACCGTGTGTATTCTAAATTAATTGGTTGTCGTATTATTTATCTGCTCTTGTATGTGGATGATATGTTGCTGATTGGAAATGACAAAGAAATTATCTAGGATTTGAAGACCCAATTGTCCTCCAAATTTGACATGAAATATCTTGGTGCTGCAAACTTTATCTTGCACATGGAAATTAAAAGAGATCAGACAAAGAGGAAGCTCTGGTTAAACCAGAGGAAGTATGTCAAGACAATATTGCAGAGATTTAATATGCAGGATAGTAAATCGGTGAATGTTCCTATTCCTAGAGGTATAAGGTTATCTGCTGAGCAATGTCCCAAGACACAAAAAGAGCAAAAGAACATGACCCATGTTCCATATGCAACTGCATTATGTAGCTTGATGTATGCCATGGTCTGTACTAGAACAGACATTGCACATGCACTAGGAGTATTGAGCAGGTTCATATCAAAACCAGGAAAGGAGCATTGGATAGCAGTGAAGCGGGTTTTAAGGTATTTGCATGGCTCTAGTGATTATGGTTTGTCCTACCAAGGAAGACCAAGATTGGATAGAGTGTTGGATATTCGTGGCTTTCTTCATATAGACTGGGCTGGAGATATGGATCAAAAAAGATCTACAAGTGGGTATGTGTTTAACCTATTTGGGGGTGCAGTTTACATGGCAACCACTCATACAAGCAAGGAACCAGTTTGGCTATAGAGATTGTGTTCAAGTATGGGGTTAGTACAGGGAGCTATAAGGATAGACTGTGACAACCAAAGTGCGATTTTCTTGGCAAAGAACCCTACATATCATTAAAGGACAAAGCAGATTGATGTTCAATATCACTTTGTGAGAGAGATGATAGAAGATAAAAAGGTCTTGCTGGTAAAGGTGAACACTTTGAAGAATACTGCAGATGCATTGACGAAATCTGTGAACTCTGAGAAGTTCTCTTGGTATAGAGAAACAATATGCATTGCAGGGCTACATAAATGATTAAGCTCTGTTGTGTCCCCCTATCGAAAGAAAACAACAAGTGGGACAATGTTGGGTTGTGTTATATTCTTTCCACAACTAACCCACGTAGTTAAACGGGAGGTTAGAGGGGTGCTAGAACCCCCCCTTCGTTGCGACAATTGCGTAGCAGGGGCATCACAAGGGGTTTGACGGCTGCAGGTAAACCCCCTCCATGGGGTCGTCGGCAGCGCCGCGGAAAATTTTGTTTTTGGACCTTATATTAGCTTGGGCGGACCTAGCTATGGTTTTCTGCATGATTTTCGCACATCCTTTTGTATGTGATGGTTGTCGGTCGATGCTTTTGGCCGCTTCGGCATGTATAAATATGTATTGTAACATTGAAAGGAACATAATTAAAAATCAAGTTCGTAGTTCCGGTTTTGGGATCCAGGGGAAAATTTCTATGTATATGTGTTTTATGTGTTATTCTCTCGCATTGTTTATTTTCTATGTTTCAGAATTCGTATGCAAGTAATTACTGTACGGGGTTAAAACCTCCACTTTTCCCACATTGGGTTTTTCCGAGGACTGTTGTCCAACATATCTGTGTCAATGGGTTAATGCTTGTGCATATTCTTGTTTCTGTATTATGGTGTGATATCTGCAGCAATATCTATTTTAATGTTTAATGAAATAATTCAATAAATAACTTATTGTGGAATAAGTAGGAAAAATAAATCAGTTGCTTCAGTGAGTAATCAAAAACAGAAAGGAAAAATAAATTATGGGTCGAGACCACAATGTAGAGGCATCCACGTCAGGGGATTCACACAGATTTTCAAAATATTGCACAAGAAAAAGAGATTCCCTTTTCTCTATGTTTGCTTCCAGGCAAGAAGAAAAAGTGGCATGTATGACTAGTGCTACATCATCAGAAGTATGGTATATAAACAATGGAGCTTCGTGGCATATGACAGGAATTAAGGAGTGTTTCGCAGAATATCGAGAAGAGAAGATGAAAATTCAGATCACCATGGGGAACAAGGCAAAGTGTACTCTAGAAGAAAAGGGTACTATAGTTTTTCAAACAAAATCGGGAGAACAGTTCCATGCTACAAATGTGCTACATGTACCAGGATTGCGGATGAACTTAATTTCCGTGTCACAACTACAAGGCAAGGGATATGAAGTCTACTTCATCAAGCAGAAGGTATACATCAAACACCCAAGATGAAAGAAAAAAAAAAAAAGAAAACGCAGATAGGGATCAAAAGTAATCAGTTGTATAGATTGCAACTAAAGTCACCAATGGCACTAATAGGCAGTAATGGAGACAGGGACTTGAATGAACTAAGGAACAGAAGAACGGTTCACTTTCACCATAGAGCTCCGAGAATTCTTAGCAACACTATAACAAGTGTTCCAGATCTGAGTACGGAACGAAATGATATATGCAGGGGATGTGATCTAAGAAAATATGTCAACGCAGCATTTCCTAGGAGCAAACATAGGGACAGGAATGTACTAGGATTCATACACTGATATATGCAGACCTATGTCTGTCAAACATCTTAGTGGTGCTGAGTAGTTCCTTACCTTCATTGATGACCACTCAAGGAAAACATGCATTAGTTTTCTGAAAACCAAGGATGAGCTTTTATGTCGATACAAGGAAATCAAGGCTCTAGTGGAGAATCTGACTGCGAAGAAATAAAAGTTTTGCACTCATATAATGGTGGAGAATATGTTCGCAAGGACTTCAATGATTTTTGCGCTAAAGAGTGAATCAGAAGAGAGTGTACAGCTCCATATAATCCGAGGTAGAATGGAGTAGCAAAACTAAATAACGAGACTATTGTTGAAGCAGCGAGAAACATGATGTATGATCATGATATGCCTAAATCCCCGTGAGCAGAAGCATGCAACCCCAAAGTCTATGTTCAAAACAGGACTCCTCATCGGGCAGTGGGCAAGATTACTCTATAGAAAGTCTTCACAGGGAAGACACTTGAAGTAAGTCATTTCAGGATATTTGGGAGTCTAGCGTATTTCCGCATACCGGAAGAAAAGAGAAAGAAGTTGGATCAGACTGCGAAAAGGGGTATCTGGTACGATATAGCGAAATCGCTAAAGCATACATAATCTATATTCCAAGGAGTAGGAAGGTAGTAGTACAACGAGATGTAAAGTTCATGGCAGACATGGCTTTTAGAAGATCTCGCGAGATGCCATCCGAGGAGCAGTCAAAAGAGGAGTTGTTGGTTAAGCCTCTTAAACCAACAGAAGTAAAGAATTCTTCCTCAAGACAAGAAGATTCTCAGGATTAGGAGGAGGAGCGAACAAAAGCACCTACTGGCAGAGGAAGAACTAGCAAGGAACTTCATTAGATTCTGCGAGATGCAGAGGACTTCATCAGTGCGCAAGAAATAATAAGAGGGAGAGAAAACAACCAGATATCTATCAAGAATTAGTAGCTCAGGATGGAGAACCTACCAGTCTCAAGGAGGCAGCTCAACATTAAATTTGGCTAGATGCGATGGTAGAGGAATACAACTCCATAATGGTAAACGATGTCTGGGAGATGGTGCCAAGACCTCAAGACAAATGAATGGTAGATTCAAGATAAATCTACAATATCAAATATGTTGCAGATGACAGTGTTGAGAAATACAAGGCCAGGTTTGTGGCTAAGGAGTATGCTCAAAACGAAGGGATTGATTATGAGGAGACTTTCGCCCAGGTAACCACATATACATCTCTTATAGGTGTGATATCTCTTGTAGCCCAGATGGGATGGGAGATCCATCAGATGGATGTCAAAACAATAGTTCTAAACGGGCTAATAAAAGAGGGGGCATACATTGAACAACCAAATGGCTTTGAATCTCATGAAAAGAAGTCTCATGTATGAAGATTGAACAAAGCCTTATATGGGATGAAACAGGCACAGAGACCATGGTATGGTAGAATAGATGGCTACTTTCAAAAGATGGGGTTTATCATGAGTGACGTGGATCCAAATCTCTACTATCTAGTTGTAGAGAACGAGCTACTAAACTTAGTATTGTGTGTGGATGATCTATTTTTGGCAAGATTATCCAGACCCATTAAGGACTACAAGAATAATCTAGCCACATAATTCGATACGAAGGATCTCAGACGACTGCACTACTTCCTAGGTTTGGAAGTTTGGTAGTAGAAGGGAGAAATATTCCTTGGGCAAGGGAGGTATGCTACAGATATCTTCAAAAGATTAGGGATGGAGGAGTGTAGACTTATGCTTACACCAATTATCACCAACTGGAAGAAAATTGTTGCATCAAAAGGCAAGGATGTCAATCCCACCCTATACAAGCAACTCATAGGGTCCTTGTTGTATTTGGTGAATAACAGACCAAACATTTGCTACTATCTCAACACCCTAGCCAACAACCAAGAATTTTCTGACGCACCTACAGGGAACAATAGATTATGGACTCTTGTCCACCAAAAGTTATGTGGATGATCTATTTTTTGCAAGATCATCCAGACGCATTGAGGACTACAATAATAATCTAGCCACATAATTCGATATGAAGGATCTAGGACGAATGCACTACTTCCTAGGGTTGGAAGTTTGGTAGCAGAAGGGAGAAATCTTCCTTGGGCAAGGGAGGTATGCTACAGATATCCTGAAAAGATTAGGGATGGAGGAGTGTAGACCTATGGCTACACCAATTATCACCAACTGGAAGAAAATTGATGCATCAGAAGACAAGGATGTCAATCCCACCCTATACAAGCAACTCATAGGGTCCCTGATGTATTTGGTGAATAACAGGCCAGACATTTGCTACTATGTCAACACCCTGGGCAACAACCAAACATTTTCTGACGCAGCTACAGGGAACAATAGATTATGGACTCTTGTACACCAGAAGTAAGGATATCAGATTGAGTGGTTTTACTGATCCAGATTGGGTAGGAAGTTCAGTGGATCAGAAAAGTACCTCTAGGTACTGTTTCAACATTGAATCACGAATGGCCTCCTAGTGCGGTAGGAAACAGAAGCTCATCGCTCTGAGCTCATCTTAGTGAGAATATATGGTGGCAAGCAAAACTTCATGTAAGGCCATATGGCTTAGAAAACTGCTTGTGAACCTATTAAAAAAGAATATGGAGGCAACCAAGATCATGTGTGATAACCAAAGTTGCATAAATCTCTTTGAAAATCCAGTGTTCCATGATAGCTCGAAGGATATTGATATCCGGTGTCACTTTGTCAGGGACTGTGTCCAACGAGGAGTTGTACAGTTGAGCTACACTCCTAATAGGTGGCGGACATCCTCACCAAGGCCCTTGGAAGGACAAATTTTAACTACTTCAGGGAAAATATGGGGATGGTAAAGAACCCATTTTAGTGGAAAAAATGGGAGTCATAACAGCAAAGATGCAAAGGGACTTGCAGTGCGGATGCAGTGTTGCGAGAAAGGACCAGTAGTAACACAGATGAAGAGGGAGTTGTTGTACAAATGAACAAGTAGCAGTAGCAGAGCCATGCGTTGTTATACAAGACGCAACAATGCAGAGGACGTTGAGGGAGGCTTAGCATCAACAAAGGGATCGATGCCGGATGATCACGATGATACTCAATAAGGACTATTACTAGAGCACAGTCCTCACTAAGAGGGAGTGTTGATTTCTTCCTTGGGCAAGGGAGGTATGCTACAGATATCCTGAAAAGATTAGGGATGGAGTGTAGACCTATGGCTACACCAATTATCACCAACTGGAAGAAAATTGATGCATCAGAAGACAAGGATGTCAATCCCACCCTATACAAGCAACTCATAGGGTCCCTGATGTATTTGGTGAATAACAGGCCAGACATTTGCTACTATGTCAACACCCTGAGCAAACACCAAACATTTTCTGACGCAGCTACAGGGAACAATAGATTATGGACTCTTGTACACCAGAAGTAAGGATATCATATTGAGTGGTTTTACTGATGCAGATTGGGTAGGAAGTTCAGTGGATCAGAAAAGTACCTCTAGGTACTGTTTCAACATTGAATCACGAATGGCGTCCTAGTGCGGTAGGAAACAGAAGCTCGTGGCTCTGAGCTCATCTTAGTGAGAATATATAGTGGCAAGCACAACTTCTTGTAAGGCCATATGGCTTAGAAAACTGCTTGTGAACCTATTAAAAAAGAATATGGAGGCAACCAAGATCATGTGTGATAACCAAAGTTGCATAAATCTCTTTGAAAATCCAGTGTTCCATGATAGCTCGAAGGATATTGATATCCGGTGTCACTTTGTCAGGGACTGTGTCCAACGAGGAGTTGTACAGTTGAGCTACACTCCTAATAGGTGGCGGACATCCTCACCAAGGCCCTTGGAAGGACAAATTTTAACTACTTCAGGGAAAAGATGGGGATGGTAAAGAACCCATTTTAGTAGAAAAAATGGGAGTTATAACAGCAAAGATGCAAAGGGACTTGCAGTGCGGATGCAGTGTTGCGAGAAAGGACCAGTAGCAACACAGATGAACAGGGAGTTGTTGTACAAATGAACAAGTAGCAGTAGCAGAGCCTTGCGGTGTTATACAAGACACAACAATGCAGAGGACGTTGAGCGAGGCTTAGCATCAACAAAGGGATCGATGCCGGATGATCAGGGTGATACTCAGTAAGAACTATTACTAGAGCACAGTCCTCACTAAAAGGGAGTGTTGATTTGGGGTAGCATAGGATGTGCTCTAGCTACGAAAATTGGTGGAGAACCTAACGCACATAAGATCTCCAATACCCAAAAAGGGTTTGCGCAAATTCTAAACATTTTGGGAGATATTAAAATAATTAATATTTTTATTGAAGTCCCAAGTCTAAACTTAGGGAAAATAAAATATAATGTGAATTAATATAAAACTGTGATAGAATGGTCCAAAAGTCATGGATCAAGCTAGATCTTATCTTAGTCGTTGATTAGGGACTTATTCTTGGTCGTTGAATTGTAAATGAGAAAAGTATAAGAGGAGGCTTGAGGGTCACTTGGTGAACACACTGAGGGAGACCTATCAGTTCAATTTCTAGAGTGAGGATAGCTAAGAAATTGAAACATTAATCTAGTGAGCAATTAGGAGGCAACAAGTACGGAGCAGACAGGCAAGATCAGCCACTGGAGATCAACGTTGAGGCAAGAGAGGCAAATGTAGGGTTTTTCAGGCAGACGCAGAAAACTGCGCATTCACTAGTTGGGCCTACTTGGGTGTTGCAAAGAGGCCTAGGGTTGATGCAGTTAAGCAGGCGCTGAGGCAGAGGGTTTGAGAGCCACGCAAAGGTCAACCAAGGCTAACACTGGGATAGGGAGAATTCTTAGAGAATTATTCTCTCTGTGGGTAAGCCATTATGAAACCCTATTGTACTGAAGAACCGTTGAATAATAAAATCCTCCCTTGCTCCAACGGTTTTCCCACATTCGATTTTTCCAGGGACTATTTTCCAAAATACTTGTGTCAATGTGTTAATGTGCATAAATAACTTATTCTGGAATAAGTAGGAAAAATAAATCAATTGTTGTAGTGATAGAATTTCTACAAGACAACCTTACACAACATATTGTGTCGTATAATGAGCCTCCAAGATCAATAATAACAAATGTATAAAAACAAATACATAAAAACCTAGCTTCCAAAAATGATTCAGAAATGAAACTTAGCTGCCAAAAAAGGCTCCCGCTTTGGGTGTGGTGCATGCAGCGTTGGTCTTGGAATTTTAATCAACCTTAGAATCTAGTTAACAGATTTATGGAAAAGATATATCAGGCGGAAGATGACTCCTCAAATGAGAAAATATTTTTCATTTATGTTGCTCATAGTTATATACATGAGAGAGTGACTCTCGAGTTTCATCTCCCGATGACTCTTTATTTTCCCTTATTTATTATTTACACTATTTACAATTGTTCACCCAATCCCTATGATTAGGTGTCAACATCCCCCCTCTCAATGTGAAGGGATGTTTGTGATTCCCAACATCGTTTTGAATCTTTCAATCTTTTCTCTTCCAAGTGCTTCGATGAAGATGTCTGCAATCAGCTCATTAGTCGAACAATGGCAAACATGGATTGTTTTGTCCTCAAAATGATGTCAAATCAGATGATATTTTATATTGATGTGCTTTATTCGATCGTCGAATTTTGGGTTCTTGGCCAACTTTATTGCAGAGTTGTTGTCAATCATGAGTGGAGTCGAATGTACTTGTTTTACCTGCAAATACTCCAGAATTTACCAGAGCCACAATTTCTTTTGTTGCCTCAGCTGCTACCATGTATTCTGCTTCTATTATGGAATCTGCTGGAACTGATTGGTTACGTGATCTCCAGGAGACAACAACTGATCCAAGACTCATAGCATAACCAGATGTAGATACCCCAGCATCTTTGTCTCCAGCGAAGTCTGAACCAGAATTTCCAATCAAGCTGAAGTCACCCACCTGTGTATGCTTGAGTCCAAAGTTTCGAGTTCCCTTCAAGTACTTTGGAACTCTTCTTGCAGCAGACCAATGTCTCTCCCAAGGCTTTTGCATAAACCTGGAGAGGATTCCAACAGCAAACGAAATGTTTGGTCTAGTAGTAGTAGAGTAGTGAGACTTCCTACAAGCTATCTATATCTTGTTGCATCCTCAAATTATTTTCTTTCAATGGATGCGAGCTTTCAGTTTTTGCTCCAACAGGGTAGTTAGAGGATTGCATTCAATCATGCTAAACCTGTTCAGCAGATCTCCAATGTACTTCTTTTGAGAAAGGAATATATACTTCAGACGTTGCGTTACATCAATACCAAGATAATAATGAACATAGCCTAAATCAGTCATTTCAAAACCTTTCCTCAATTCCTTCTTTATGGATGAAATGTAGCTCTAATTGTTCCGTGTGATCAAAAGATCATCGACATATACCACAAGATATACAACCTATTTGCAATTTTCTTGACAAACAAAGTTGCATCTTCAAGATCATAATGTTTGAAATTGAGTTTCAGAAGATGCTCAGTTAATTTGTCGTACGAGGCTCACAGTGCTTGCTTGGGTCCATGAAAGGATTTCACAAGTTTTCATACTTTATGTTCATGTCCTTTCACAATAAATCCTTCATGTTGGATCATAAACACATTCTCTTTTATATCTCCATTCAAGAAAACAATTTTTACATCCATTTGATGAAATTTCCAACCGTTCTGCGCTGCTAGGAGTCTATGAATGGTAGCCCGTTTTGCTATGGGGAAAAGAATCTCCTCATAATTGACCCCTTCCTTCTTTGCAAAACCTTTTGCCACAAGTCTTGCTTTGTGATTATCAGGTGAGCCATCACCTTTATACATTTTTGCAGAGCCACTTGCAGCCAATTGGTTTGGTTACTGAAGGAGGATTGACTAGCTTCCAAGTTCCATTCTTTATCAAGGCATCATACTCCTTTTGCATCGCGTCTTTCCATTCATTATAAGAAGCGGCCTCTTTGAAGGAAGTTGGTTCAAAATCTGTAGATAAATTCAATTCACAATCATAAGAAACATCTATATCAATAGGTAAATCAGATTCATCTACATCACCTCCAATTTGACGAGTTGAATTTCTTGTTCTTGTCTTTCCAACCTCATCAGGATGAACACTTTAAAGTGTCTTTGTCACCCACCTTCGGGGACCTTTCTGAGATGGTTCAGGCTGCTCGGTTGATTGGGTTGGGACTGAATCAAGATTGAGTCTCCCAATTCTGTCAATCACATCACTCAAAGTATCATCACTGGTTGGAGTTTCATGCAGGGGAGAGAGTGCTTAAGAAGCATATTCCACAGGTTGATCTAGTATAAGAATCCCCCCTTAGGGATGTGGAATTTGATTATCATATTCTCGAAATGATTTCGCATTTACGAATCTACCCAAGCAATCAAGTTGCTACTCAACAACATTGTCAGCGTTGGATGATTCAAGAAAGATTACATCTCTAGATACAACAAACTTTTTATTTACTTCATCATAGAGATAGTATGCTTTGGAAGTGATTGAATACCCCAAGAAGATATGATTAATCCTTGCACCAAGTTGTTTCTATGTACCTTCGGTGTCAAAGCATAACAGGTGGAACAAAATACCCTAAGATGCTTTGCCGAAGGAATGTGCCCATACCACATTTGATAAGGATTGTTGTTTCTAATAGCATTAGATGGACACCTATTCATTACATATATAGCACATAGAACTGCATCAGCACAAAACATCAATTTTACATTCTTGAAAAACATCGCATGTATGAAAGTTCTTCAATGTTTGAAAAGCATCAGACTTCTTTTTCAATAAATAAACCCAACACATTCTACTATAGTCATCAATAAATGTCATCATATATTTATTTCCATTTGCATAAGGAATAGGCATTGGACCACATAAATCTGAATGAATGAGTTCAAATTTTCTATGTGCTCTAGAATGTGAATCATGAAAGGATTGTTTGTTATGCTTTCCTAGAATGCAAGCGTCACATTGCTTAAGTTTCCTAGAAATTGTAGGCAAAAAAGTAACACCATTTTTCTTCAACAAGCAGAGGTTGTCATAGTTCAAGTGTCCAAATATAGCACGCCATAATAAACATGATGTAAATGTACCTTCATCATAATGAGAATTGTATGAGAAATTTTGTGCATGAGTAGAGGTACCTTGCAGCTTGAGAAGCCTTTCTTCTTCTATCCCTATCATGACAAGTGAGTGTTCTGATTATTTTCTTGCCTCAACCTTGCCATCAAACATATGAATGGAGTGCCATCGCTGGCAGATGTGGACCAAGGACAACAAGTTTCTCCTCAGCGGTGAGAGATATAAAACATCATGCAGAAGAAAGTCTGGAAGACCAAGAAATTTCAGGCTAATTGTGCCAGGCCTTGATGGCTTGAGTTTTGATTTGTCTGCAAAGTATACTGCTACATGAATACTGTTTGTAAATTCGTCCAAAATGCGTCTTCTAAAAGTCATGTGGCAAGTTGCTCTTGAATCAAGCAATCAATCATTTTTGTTGCTCTTTAATCAAGCAACCAATCATTTTTCCAAGAAGCAAGTGAAGCATTAAATAAGTCTTCATTTACTCCAATGTTACAATGTGTCACAACATAGTAAGCGGATTGAGGTGCTTTACTTTTCTCTTTGTCATTAGTTTTATCTATATGTTGATTTCTTTCCTACTCAATTCTGTACCAAGGCAACCTGCATGTGGATGCATCATGTGGTCCATCTTTATTGCAACATATCCAATGTAAATCTAACTTTTCTCCTTGAGAGTGTCTATCCCCCAACCGCCTCTGAAATTTCTTCTTCCTCTTCCTCTTCGACCACCACTTCCTCTAGAAGGATCTTGAGCAAGATTCTTCTCTATGTGTAAGACACAACCTCTTCAGAAGACTGAACCGACATCTTCTTCCCATAAGCTTTATCTTTTTAGCAAATTTATTCACAAGGGAGTGAAAGGTAATCTCCTGGAGGTTTCCATTTTCTTGCAATGACTCAAGATAATTTGATTTAGTGTGATAAAGTGCCTTCATAAAAGCTATGAAAGGAATGCCTAGTTCAACATTAGTGACTTTGATATCATGCATGATAGATTTTACTTATGATGAAAGACCAAGAGGATCATCATTTTGTAATTCAAGGCTAAACAATTTAATTATGAGTTGAACGACTTCAAGTGTAGCGAGTAAGTCATAGAGTTACTTCAGTTTTTGTACGGCTTCAAAAGCATTCAAAAATGGTGAAATATAGCAACTCACCTCTTCATTTACAGATGTTACAATCAAGGCATAAGCGTTGTTGTTCTTATTTTCCCAAATGGTGAATTCATTGTTTGAGGTACGCTATTTTAGTTCTTTGTCACCTTCTCCAACACACACTCCTTTCCACATCTCATTAAAAATGAGAGTGTGTTTGATTTTCCACGACCATTCAGGATAATTCTCCTTCCCATTAAGAACCACTCCCACAATACATATCAATTAGTGCATTTTAAAATTGGTAAATAGTAAAAATACTTCTGCTGCCAATGTATAAAATTTTCACTTCTAGTGGTAACAAATGCTCTTCTAGTGTAAAAAATTACAATCTGTTAGGTATAGAGCAGAGGCATTATTGGGGACGGGTATATTTGGTAAAGGGTGTATATGGGGCAGGAAATATATCGGGGATGGGGTTTATGGGAAGGTGTGTATGGAGGAGGCTACACCTATATGGGGCCATTCAGTGAACCGAGTTATATGGAGGCCAACACATGTATCAAAAACATGTGTATTTAAAAACACATCGGTGTATTAAAATGGGAATGGGAGAGGTGTACTAATAAACGCTTGTCTATTAAAAACATAGCATTCCTGGAAGCGTAAAAGCGGTGGAATGGTGTATTAAAAAACAGAGCGTTGTATTTAAAATGCAGCAGTATATTAAAACCAAAAAGGTGGGAGGAGTATTACCAAGTCGAGAATGTGAGCAGCAGAGGCATACCACCCGTGGTCTTCACTTCGCCAGAGTAAAGAACCAGCAGCACGACCATAATTTACAACTCGTTGTTCCGGTATCGTATAGCCTTTGACAGAGGGAGTTCAGAAGGACTTGAGTATGCAGTGCGTATGGTAAGGGTGGAGGCACAACAATTTGGGAGCTTACTATGTAAGGAGGAGCAACGCTATATGGCAGCGTTCGAAATCGGGAAGGTAGGAGGCGTACAAAGTGGTATGCGGATTATGAACCACGATTCCGATTGAGGCCAATAGAACGGTATGCGAAGGGTTGCATATTAAACGTTGGAGATCAGATGAACAGAAGATTAGACAAAGTACTTAGCAAATAATTCAAGCACATGAGGACACAGGAATTAACGTGGTTCACCCAACCAATCTGGGCTACGTCCACACAACATAGGCATCGGCAATTTATTAATCAAAATAGGAGATTACATAATGAAATCCTCACAAAACTCTCACCCTCATAAGCAAACAATCCGAATGGTTGCCTGTTATATAGCAAAGAGGATCTAACTGCCTCATAAATCCTCTCAACTCAAATTTAGGATGCATTAACTGCCTCCCAACAAACTGGAGTTAATCTAGCAACAAATTTTTTATTTTTGTCACCTACAGAGATTTTTGCCTATTTTACCCAAATAGAAAATCTCAACAATCTCCTCCTTGACACCAATTAGCCTGATGCCCTGTTATTATTATTTTATCTTTTCTGCAAGCCAAGAGAAGCCGAACACCAGCATAGCTTCTCTAACAAAACTGGTTTCGTGAACATGTCTGCACAATTCTCCTTTGTATGCACCTTTTCAAGAGAGACTCCCCTTTCAGTGATAACCTCTCTTACAAAATGATATTTGATTGGAATATGCTTTGACTTACTATGATAGGCCGGATTTTTAGCCAAATGTATTGCACTTTGACTGTCACAAAGTAACCTGATGTTATCCTGTAACCTACCAAACTCACCAAGCAAAACCTTTCAACCAAACCGCTTCTTTGCAAGCATGAGAAGCAGCAATGTATTCTGCTTCAATAGTGGACAAAGCAACAATGTTCTGTAGCTTTGACATCCAGCTGATAGCTCCACCTGCAAGAGTAAAGACCTACCCTGAAGTTGACCTTCTCTTATCCAAATTACCTGCAAAATCAGAATCAACATATCTGCAAACAAATTCACTACTCTTATTGTAAGAAATACAATAACTACTTGTGCCTATCAAATACCGAAGCACCCATTTCATTGTTGACCAGTGTTCTTTACCCGGATTTGCCATGTACCTGCTCACAACCCCAACTGCATGTGAAATATCTGGTTGAGTACAAACCATCGCATACATTAAACATCCTACTACATTGGCATATGGAATTCGAGACATATAATCATTTTCTTCATCTGTATTAGGACATAAACTCGAAGAAAGCTTAAAATGGGAAGCTAAAGGGACTGAAACAGACTTCAAATTATTCATACCAAACCGCAAAAGTATTTTCTCAATATACTTTTGTTGTGATAGCCATAGCTTACCATTGCTCCTGTCTCTGAAAATCTCCAAGCCCAAAATCTGTCTTGCTGCTCCTAGATCTTTCATATCAAATGTCCTTGCCATATGAGCCTTCAACCTGTTGATTTCTTATATGCTTTTGCTTGGTAAAAGCATATCGTCAACATACAATACCAAGATAATGAATATGCCATTATTCAACTGTTTAAAATAAACACAATTATCATATTTCCTCATCTAAGTCACCATGCAGAAATGCAGTCTTAACATCTAACTGCTGCAACTCTAAATCAAGCAAAGCCACTAATGCTAACACTATTCTAATTGAAACAATTTTAACCACTGGTGAAAAAATCTCATGAAAGTCAATACCATCTTTCTGAGAAAACCCTTCTTTGTACCTGTCTTCCGTATCATTCACACATCGTTTCAGCTTGAAAACCCATTTACACCCCACAGTTTTCGTGCCTTTTGGAAGCTCAACCAAATCCCACGTGTCGTTCTTATTTAAGGCCATCATTTCGTCCTTCATGGCTGCTTTCCACTTGTCACTTTTCGAACCTTCTATTGCTTCCTGGTAGCACAGAGGTTCATTGTCATTAGCAGTAAATGCAACAGAAGTGACATAATCATCCTACCTTCTCGGTGGTCATTTGATTCTTGTCGACCTCCTTAAGGATGTTTCTGGCACTTCCTCGATTGGCTTACTACCCTCTGTAGGAACTTCTTGCCGATCAGTATCTGAGGCCTGTTCATGATCTAAACTTGAACCATGTTCATGTTCTGATTCTGAAACCTATTCATGACTAGTATCTGAACTATGGTCATCATGACTATCGTTAGAAATACTATCAAACTGAATGTGTTGAAAGTCAGATACATCATCGTGTTTCAATCTACTATCTACATCTAACTGTACAAGAGAGGATTCATTAAACTTTACATCCCTGTTGATGATGATTTTGCAGGTAGTAGAATCCCACAATCTATATCCCTTTGTTCCAACACCATACCCAACAAAGATATACCTTTTAGACTTTGGATCTAGCTTAGTTCACTAATGTTTAGGCACTAGAGCATATGCATCACAACCAAACACTCTGAGTTTAGAATAGTCACAAGGGTGTCCTTTCCATACCTCTTACGGAATCTTGCAGTCTATCGTCGTCGATGGAGATCGATTTATCACATAACAAGTTGTTGCCATCGCTTCCGTCCACAACTCCTTTGGAAAGCCGGCGTTACTCAGCATACTCCTTGGTCTCTCTAGAAGAGTCATGTTCATGCGTTCAGCGACTCCATTTTGCTGAGGAGTATAAAATGTGGTCTTAAGCCTCTCGATCCCTGCATCTTTGCAATAGCTGTCAAACTCCTTGGAAGTAAACTCACCACCATTGTCAGTTCTTAAACATTGTATTGTTCTACCAGTGTTGTTTTCTACCAATGCTTTAAACTGCTTGAAAACTGAAAAAACATCAGACTTTCTTTTCAACATGTAGACCCAAACCTTTCTAGAAAAGTCATCAATGAATGATACAAAATAAAACAAACCACCATATGAAGTTGTAGGGGCTGGTCCCCAAACATATGAATGGATATAATCAAGTATGTCTTTACTAGTATGTTTGCCTGTTTTAAACTTTTGTTTACTTTGTTTTCCAAACAGACAATGCTTACAGAAATCTAACTTTCCAGGCTTTAGATTTGGAAGTAACCTCCGATCAGCCAAAATTTTCAACCCTCTTTCACTCATATGCCCCAATCTTTGATGCCATAAGTGAATGGAACTATTGTCATGTTCAGACATAGTAGACACAAAATCTGACCCTGTACCTCCTTCTAACTGAAATAGATTTCCTACTTTCTTAGCTTTCATAACTTGTAAAATACCTTTGTAAATTTTCAATACTACACCTTGAATTACACTCTTATATCCATTTGAATCAAGTGCTCCTAATCAAATCAAGTTTTTCCTTAACTCTGGTACATGCCCCACATCAGTGAATATTCTAGCTGTCCCATCAAACATTTGTAGTTGTATGCTCCCAATCCCCACAATATTACATGTTACATCATTACCCATGTACACAACTCCATCATTAATTGATTTATATTCCTTAAACCATTCTTGATGGATACACATGTGGTTTGATGCACCGGAATCTAACAACCAATGTTGACCATGATTTGACACATTAACTGATAATACTTCATCACTCATACCTGAACCAGATGTTGAACCTGTATCTGTCGTATTTTCCTCCTTCTCTGTCGAAGACTCTGCTTTTGAAGTTTGATGTTGTCGTTTCCAGCAGTCCTTCTTTAAATGCCCTGATTTGCCACAAAAACAACACTTTAGCTTACTCTTCTTCCCTTTCGACTTTGAACGTGAGTCGCTCGGCTTCCTGGGGCGTCTTCCTTTCGAACAACCTCTAACCATCATAGCTTCTGATGTAGAGGTTTCGGAATGCGACTTCCTCCTTCTTTCTTCCGATAATAAGGATGCAACTACATCATCAAACTCAATAGTTTCTGATGAACTAAGACTTATAGAAGTAACAAAATGATCCCATGATTCAGGCAACGAG